>PVHT021183665.1:656986-682963 GCA_004024745.2 Catagonus wagneri
GCAAAAAAAAAAAAAAAAAATCTTGTGCAGTTGTGTTAAGTCATGATCTTCTAAATCAAGCAGATTAATATTCAAATTTGACTTTTAAAAATAATTTAATAAAATCGTATTAAATGGGAAAAAAAAACAAAACTAAGTCACAGTGGCTTTAACCCCACGAGACACATCAGCTTTGGAACCAGAAGGAAATGACCCCCCAGGTGGGCCTGTTGAGGTCTGGCGAGGCCCCGGATGTGGGGCCAGGAAACGGCTGGGAGGCGGCGGTGCTGGCTCGGCGGGCCGGGCGGGCTTCTGAGCGCAGCTGCCTGGCCGGGGAGGCGGGGGGGCCTCGGGCTGCACCAGGTCCCTGGCCCAGGGCTCTGCAGAGGCCCCATGGCAGGCCTGTGTCCTTGGGGCCGCCCGGGTGGCAGGGCAGGGACAATTGCCACCAGGGCCCTGGGGCTGCAAACCCCAGGCACTGCCCGTGGTCATGCCAGGCGCAGCACGTGCGGCCACCAGCCCCTGCCGCCCTGCCCCCCACCACTGCCAAAGCTGGGCCATTGAAATCAGTAAAGTCATGGACCACGACAAGGGCCATAATAGTAATCCTAGTGGCGACGGTGGTCGGCTGGGCTCGGGGTGGCTCTGTGGGCCACGAGGACCCGGTCACCTCTGCCCTCTTCTGAGGCTGGGCCGCCCGGGGCCAAAGTCCTCGCCGGGCCGACACCGCCCGTGACCCTCACCCGGGGCCCGCTAGGCTCTGAGCCCCCCGCCCCTCTGTGCAACGCTCCCCCCACTGGGTCCGCAGGTGGCCGCCCAAGCGTTCACGCGTCACCCTTGCTTCTGGTCCCTCCCGAGCATAAACACACACCTGCTGTTGCCCGACGCTCTTCTGGAGGGATTTTCCAAAGAGGCAGGGTGTGCACGCAAAAGAGAGCACAAGCTAAAGGCGGGGAGTTAAGTTTTATTTGGGGCAAAATGAGCACGTAAGCCCGGGGGGCGGCATCTCAAGGAAGCCTGAGAAAACTCTCCGAGGAGGCCAGGGCGGGCTGGGGCTTACAGGGCGTTTTGCCACAACCGGCAGGTGACAGCAACGAAGTATTACAGAAAACCCGACAGCTCAAGTCGAGGAATTCAGCGCTTTTCTTTGGGAAGATGCAAGGTCTGGGCTCACTGAACTCTTTCCTTTGACATGCACCTCAGCTCTCGGGGCCAGGATCCCTTTTTTTGTTTTCTCAGCCTGAGTTTCCTCAGGGCTCCCTGTTAGGAGCGGCTGCAGTCTGCTGGCTGCTCGACGGCAGGTGTTCTCCGTCTCCCCCCTCCCCAGCTCCCCCGGGTTCACCTGCAGCCTTGCACACGTTTTATAGAAGGTCGCTGCTGGTCCATGAAGGTCACTGCTGGTCCAAGGTCACTGCTGGTCCAAGGTCACTGCTGGTCATGAGGAGCAGACATCAGTCACCAGGAAGGATTTTCATGCTTTTCCAGAAATGAGGAGATCCAAGAATTGGGTTCATAAAATCTTCTCAAACATCTAACCTGTCGGAAGACCTGCTCTGCCAGTTTTCCCTGCTTCGCTCCCGGTCTCCAGGCAGAGCTCCGTGCAGGGCGCGTTGCAGGGTGCGTTGCACGTCGTCGCCGGCAACAGTGGCTCATGAGTCAGTCTGTGCAGAGGCAGGTGGCAGGTGATGGCAAGTGCCTGTTTCCAGTTCACCAGGCCGACCTCGCCTCCAGGGCAGGGCTGCAGCGGGGGAGGGGAGACACAGCTCTGCCCCCCTCCCGGCCCATCCCCCAGCCTGTCTGCAGCCCTGCTGCCCGCCTCCCTCCCCCTTCCTTCCTTCTTCTTTCACTTGTTCGCTCACTGGTGTGTCTGTCCCTCACGCTGTCTCGGGCTCAGAAAGGCAGGTGTGTCTGGTCCTAGCAGAGAGTCAGTGGCCGACTGGAGACTCGGGCCGCAGGCCACTGGGACAGGCGGCGGCTCGACTGGCTCATTGTCTGGGGAGCGGCCTGGTGACGCCAGAGTCCTCGCCTGGTGTGATTCTGGCCTGCATCGTCTGGAGGCATTCTGGGCCGTCACTTACCCGGATGGACGGCGCCCGCGGGCAGGGCCAGTCTGCTGCTTAGTCCCTTGCAGGGCCTAGGACAGTGACGTGGCCCCAGATGTCCCCGGCACTGCAGGGGGGTTCTACCGTGGACAAGAGCCGCACCGGGCTTGCCTTGTGCCCACTGTCCAGTTTGCGAAGTGACCGTCCCCCGCCAGTGACCGGCCTCGGCAGCATATCCCCCCTGCCCCACTTTTCTCTCTCCCCAGGCCCCGCACGGTGGCCGCCATCCGCATCTGCCTCCTCTCCGTGCCCCTCCGAGCCCCTTCTTCCCCTGAAGACGCTGCTCGCAGCCCCCCGGGCCCTCCCGTCCTCCCTCCTGGGCAGAGCCCAGAAAGCACAGGTGTCAGTGCCCGCGTCACAGGGTACAGCCCAGAGGGCGCCCGGCCTGGGCCACCGCGGGGCCCAAAGTGTCGCTCTGCCTCCTGGGTGGGTGCGTTCCTCTCTCGTCAGTGCCACGGAGCTGCTGTAGGGAGACGGGGCTCAGGGACGGACGGTGAGCGACGGCGGGTGGGGGAGAGAGGAGAGCTCAGACGGAGGACAGAGCCCTCGGGGGAAGCCCAGGGCCGAGGACAGGGTCTCTTGGGGGCCGGGGCCGGCCTGAGCCCCAGCAGCGGGGTGCAGCGGCGGTGGGCACGAGCCCTCAGGTGTGGGACGGGCCCTAATGCGGCCGCGCTGCCGGAAGGGGAGGGTAAAGCTGGACCAGAAGCTAAGGATGAAGGCCCAGCCTTGGAGGTGGACCTGGACTGTGGCCCCTTCCCGGGCTTCATCTGCACCTCCCTCCCGGCCCACCTGCTCGTACAGGTGCAAATCCTCCTGGGCCCACAGGCAGAGCTGTTCTTGAGGGACTGTCTTGGGCAGGTTTTTCTAAATCTTGCTTGGTCGCACGCCTCCAGGTCAGAGGATCAGAGTCTAGCTCGTTCCATCACCACAGAACGGGGCCCGTGGAGGTCAGGACCGCAGACAGGACCCCAGCCCTGGGACTTCGGAAAGCCTCGGCGCTGACCGTTCTTCCCAAGGCTTCCTGTGCCAGAATCGCAGGTGCACTGTTGACTGAGATCCTTAAGGAGCCAGCATCTTGGAGCAGATTCTGGATGAAGGGCCCCCAGGCTCTCGTCCAGCCTGGGAGGGGCTCAGGGGTCCCCCTCCCTGCTCCCTCGACCCCCCAGGGGAAAACCGACCATGGACTCAGAGCCGCCCGAACTCCCCGCCCCCGCCGCCTCGGTGGGCAGGCCCTTCCAGTGCTAAGAACCTGCCTTGTCAGAGCTCTCCAGCAGCTGGCAGGTGTCAGCAGAGGGCCGGCCTGCCCTGGCAGGGCCCTGGGGCCGGAGAGCCGGCCCTCCCATACTGCAGACCGGAACACCCAAGGGGGTCATGCCTGGGGCGGGGCGCCCCACCAGGACTGACGGTCCAGCGCCATCACGCGCCCGGACCGGTGCCTGGACGACCCAGGACCCCAGGGGTGGGACAAGCCCTCTTTGGGCAGCGGGCTGAGGGTCTGGGCAAAATGACAGGACGGGACCTGGGGACACAGGGGGCAGGGGACCGACGGCCCCATCAGTGAGCAGACGCCCCATCAACGCACAGGCCTCTGATTCCTCAAAGGACACCCGCCAACTGTGGGACGAGCCGGCCGCCCTCATCTTGGGGGGAGGGGGGTGAAGCCCCAGCTCCTGGCGTCCCCGTTGTGCAGCCCGGGTGGCCCCTTCGCAGGACGACTGATGACCGACTGAGTCGTGCTCCTCCACGGGGGCGGGTGTCACGGTGCCCAGAGGGAGCGAGGAACGTGGAGGGGGCGCGGGCTTGGACACGGCCCTCAGCCCCGTCCCCCGTTTATTCTCCTGCAGGCCCCCATCTCCCTGTGTCGCCTTGTCTGCCTGACTTCTGTGCGGCTCGCTGGGGCCTGGGACACTTTCTGCCCCTGCCTGGCCCTCAGTGACCTCGACCCCTCCTGGGGGGGTGGTGGGGGCGGCCGAGGGCCCGCAGAGGGGTGAGCGGGAACAGAACCCGCACCTGCGCCGCGGGGCGCCCAGCACGCTGCAGGGGGCAGCTGCAGAAACCTCTGGACTGAGGGCCTCACCAGCGAAGCCTCAGTGCCAAACACAGAAGCCGTTCAAAACTGCCTGTGACGGACTGATGGAGATTCCCTTTATCTGAAGGCACTGCTGCCGATCAAACCACAGAAGGGATGTGTCAAGGAGCTGAGGGCAGTTTCTTGAGCAAATAATGCCATTTCTGGGGGCTTCCCCGGGCAGCAGCGGTGAGCGAGGCAGCAGGCTGACCCCGGGGCTGCCTTCAGACGGGGTCCCCTGGGAAGCAGTCACTCAGCGGTCATTCAAAAGGAAAAGGCACTGACCACCCGTTCCTGGCTTTGCCGCCTAAGCAATGAGCCCCAGCAGAGGGCTGTCATTTAAAGAAGGCGTCCTTGGCCGATGTGTACGGGGTTCGTTCTGGCCAGAACAGCCCTTCACCAGGTAGGACGTGAGGACAGCGCCAGCGAGGAGCCAGAGAAATTAGGGTGGGGGGGTGTCCTGAGCTGAGAGCGGAATCGGAGACCCCAGGGCTTACCCGCCGCGGCTGCGGGGCTTGCTGCCAGCTGCAGCCTAGAAACACCCCGACCTCTCCTACAGCTACCAGCGCTGTCACAACCGGCTGAAAACTCAGGAATATGCACCCGCTGTTTCCACCGCCCGGGGTCTGGCGGCGCCCAGAGAGCCCAGCTGCAGGAGGAAGCCGCGTCGTGCAGGTTCAAGTGTGCGTGCCCTCTGCTTCCGGCTGAGCCCACCTTGTCTTGGCCGGTGCCGCCCTGGCTGCGGGCTCAGCTCAGTCACTGCCTTGGTCACAAGGCCCCCAGGACTGGTCTTCTCCCAATTAAATCAGGAGACTCCCAGTTTGGGGAGCCAGGCTTCCCTGGGCACCAGCTGCCGTGACTGGCAGCCTGGGGCCCACCCCGGGGCCTTCCGACGTAATTGGCCTGGTTTGGAACTTTGCTGAAAGCTCCCAGGCAGTCCTAACGGGACCCTGGATGTGTACCCGAAATCTGTACCCCAGGGCAGGGGACACGCAGGTGGCGTCGTGGGCACAGCGGGAAGACTCTGCCGTGACAGCGTGATGGGCGCGGATGGCGCTCAGTCTCCTCCCCGGGAAACGGCAATCACGCGTGTCCCAGCTGTGTGACGACGCTATTGGGAAGCTGTGACTTCCGCTCCATGCAAATGCTGACTCGTCACGGTGGGGCTTTAGGAAGACACCAGGCCAGGGGTGGTGCCCACAGGCAGCAGAGCGGGACGGGCTGAGCCCAGTGGGTGAGCACCTGCGGGGCGGCCTCCGCCCTGATCGGGCCCAGCCTGAGCTCCGTGAGGGGCAGCGGGAGACGCCTGCCCTTCTCCTCTCCTGGCCTCCCTCCGCCCCCAGGGCTGGGCCCCAGTGGGAGGGAAGAGCGGGCGTGGTCCCCAGATCCGAGGCCCCTCCCGGGGGTTCCTGTCTGAGTAAAGCGCCCCCATCTCTTTTTTATGGAGTGAGACCAGGAGTTTGGCCAGATAGCCTAGTGGAGTGAGTCTGGCTGGTCTGGAACTGTTTCAGAAAATAATCACGGGCACTTTGGAACCTGATACGAATAATTTAAAACGAGTTCGCAGGAGTTCCCGTTGTGGCTCAGTAGAAACGAATCCGCAGGTTCGATCCCTGGCCCTGCTCAGTGGGCTAAGGATCCGGTGTTGCTGTGAGCTGTGGTGTAGGTCGCAGACGTGGCTCGGATCCTGTGTTGCTGTGGCTGTGGCGTAGGCTGGTGGGGTGGAGGCTGGCAGTTGTAGCTTCGATTAGACCCCGTAGCCTGGGAACCTCCATATACCACCACAAAAAGCAAAAATAAATAACTCGTTTGTGCACGTGTGCAGTTGGCCAGCAGTGGTTCCCCGTCTAAAGCTTAACCTCCACGTCAGCGGCACGGCCGCGTGTGCCCCGCTGACCTATCTGTTGACACCTGCTGACACCTGCTGACAGCAGGGGCTCCAGGGCCCTGTGGCCTGAGGGCCGGACCCTGGAGCATCCAGGCTGCGTGTCCCGGCAGTGCGTCCCTCCGGCCAGGGCCAGGGGCAGCCCCAGGCCCGCTTCCTCTGAAGCACCATGGAGAGGGGAGGGGTCTGGGGGCAAGAGCCGCCTCCTCGCTCGACCTCCTGGCCAGACCCCTTGCAGCCTCCCCGGGAAGCCCCTGAGCATGGTCAAGAGAGAGCTGGACCACTCAGAGCCGGAACTGGCTGATGTGGGCACAGGACCGTGGGAGCTCTGAGCCTCACGCCTGGTGTTCAGTCCAGCTGGCAGACAGGGGCCCTTCGGCTCCGGCCAGAGGGCCTGCCTCGGTGGCCGCGCCTGGCGGTCCCTCCCCACCAGTCTCCTGCCCCAGGGTGGGGGCTGTCACAGCCCAGCCCGAGGCCAGCTGGACGCCGGGGCACGCAGGCGGAGGCTGAGCTTTAGATGGGAAACCACGGCTGGCCGTGATCGCCTGTACACACAGACTGGTTTTAAATGGCCTGTGTCAAATCCCAAGTGCCTGTGATCACTTTCCGAAAGGATAGCCGAGAGGGAGACTCGCTCCGCCGGGCTCTCGGGCCCACCTCCGGTCTCTCTCCGTAGAGACGTGGGGGCCTGAGCCCTCCCGGGAGCGCTGCCCCCACGCCGAGTGCAGCCGCAGGCTCCCTGCAGGGGGAGGACCAGGTCGGCATAAATGCAAAGCTCACATCCTAGCAGCATCCAGGCACCTTGCTGTCCATCACGCGCCCTCCCTCACTTGTCCTCACACGGGCAGGCGGGTGGCGTGTGGCGCGTGGCACCGCCCGGTGGGGGAGGGGCCCGGCCGGCCGGTCTCAGGCCCTGTCCCCACGCTGCGGCCACAGAGCTGCCCTCCGGCCGTGTGGGAACCAGGGGGGCACCCGCCCTTCTCTCGGTTCTGGATGGAGCACCAGGCTGGCTTTGGGGACCCCGCAGGTGTAAGAGGGGCCTTTCTGGCTTGGATTCTTGACTATGAAAGTGTCACTTCCTTTTTTAGGCCCTTCTGAAGGCAGACAGGAAGCTTGCGTGGTAATTTTACCCGAGGTTGTTACTTTGCTTCCATGGGCTAAGCTCTAAGTGACTCTCCCAGCCTGCGGGCCGGCGATTGTCGGGGTCGCCTCTGCCCGAGCACACGGGAGTGGTGGCCAAAGCCGGGCGCAGACCCGCCCCCGGGCCCCGCTCCTTCCGTCCGAAGCCCAGACCCCGCCCAGAGGAGGCGCCCAGGGGGGCACCTGCACCGCCCTGCCCCTCCGGGTTCAGGACCAGGACTGGCCCACGCTCCCTGAGGAGGACGGCCGCACATCCACTGCCAGGCCAGGACGCCAGCCAGCGCCGCCTCAGGAAGGCCCTTCCAGGAACGCCTCCGTCCCTAGCGCCAGAGTCACTAATTCCGGTTCTGTGTCCTGACTCTTCCTGCTGCAAAGAAAAACCCAGACAGCCCCTTCCTCAGCGCATGGCGGGGTCCCCTGACGGCGGAGTCTCCCCCTGAGTAAGGGGTCGCCCTCTGACCACGGGGTCCCCTGAGAGTGGGCCTCTCATTGCGGCCAGCGGCCTTTTCTAGACCTGGGCCCTCGGAGCTGACGGCTGTTTCTGTGCCCGCGGCTTTGCGCTTGATGCTTCATTTTATTCTGGAGCGTGAGGGTCCCTGGGCTTACGCCATCGTTAAATAATAATTTATAAACAAGCCCTCCCAGGCTGGGGAGATTTTAAAGTCCTCGAAGCTCCGAGCGCAGCTTTTCCCACTGCCGGCCACGGGTCAGCCACCCCGCCCCGTCACCGACCTGGCCCCCCTGGCCCCGCAGAGGACACGCTGACCCACGCGGTGACGCGAACACGCTTCCTCCCCGGACGGCCCTGCTCCGACGCCCAGGAGGGGGTTTCTTTTTCAAATTTGGAAGGTTTGCTGGAAGGTGGATAGAGAACCCAGTCGGCTGAAAATGCAAAAGCAGAGCTTCTAAGCCTCCAGTCGCAGATGCAGGTGTGAACGGGAACCGCACTGAACGCCTGGGCGCGCAGGGCCCGCGTGCCCAGCGGTTGAGCTCAGACGCGCAACGTCCCCAGCGGCTCAGGTGCTGGGCTCCCGGGCGGGCCGAGCGCTTGGGGACCATGCCTTCCCGTGCGCTGGCCACAGCAGCGTCCTGTCCCGTTCGTCCCGCCTCCTGGTGGTCACTGGCCAGTGGCCCCCGGCCCCCCAAGCTGCCGCTGAGGCCCGAGGCGCCCCGCGCACATGGCACTGCTCTCAGGGCAGGACACCGGGCCTGAGTGCGGCGGGCACGGCCGGGCTGCCCTCTCCGCGTGCCGCAGGGAGTCACTCACGGCGACGGGAAACTTGGTTAACTCGTACCCCACTCCCCCCGTTTAAGGAAGCGTTTTGTTTTGAATTCACTTTTTCCTCTAAAAAATCAAAGAGTGGCTCTGAAGCCTCATTGATTTGGGAGTTGACGCTGCCGTTTCCATCTGGGCAGGCGGAGGCCGGCCTCCACGGCGCCCGCCTTGGGGGAGGGGCCTGGGCCGCCAAGGACACCGTGCCTGGCATTTGGGGTTGGGGATAAACAGGGGTGGCTGGACCGAGCTCTCACAGCCCCTCACGGGCAGCCTCCGGTCACACTTGCGGGGTCAGGAGCTCCTGTTTTGAAGGACCGCTCCCAACCCCAGCGCCTGGCCTTGTCCTCCACCCTCGGCTCCCTCCAACCCCAGCTGGGTCCACGTGGCCTCCTGAGACTGATGGAAACTCTTCCCAGCATCCCTTGCAGCGGGGCCGCACCAGGAGTGCTTGTCCGGGGGTGGGGATGGGGGGCTGCCCACCCCCCCGAAAGGCTCCAGCCCAGCAGGAAGGGGCCTGGGTCCCAGAGCAAGGTGGAGCCTGCCTCCACTCAGCGGCCCCCATGGGTGCCAGCGCTGATGACAGCCCACCCGAGGCCCAGCTTCTAGACTGGCCAGGAGGGGGCCCAGAGTGAGGGTACGCAGGTGCCAAGGCTGGTGCCCACACAGGGGAATCTGGTCTCCGCTGTGCCCCACGGGGGCGCTCCTGCGGGCACAGGACCCTGACCCACACCGGGCGGGGCTGGGGCTTCTCTGCTGGGCCCAGCTCTTGGGAGACGCTCCCGGCGGTGGACGCGAGAAGAGGGCCACACCCTGCGTCACCACCACACGGGACAAAGGACCCACAGCCGCTGGGCCACGACTTCGGGTCTGGACTCGGGCCAGGCAGCCCGGTCCCGGCTCGCCCCCCCCTTCTCCATCTTTCTCTCCTCCTCTGGGAGCCGTGCTGGGTTGCACAGCGTCCCCACGTTCACGTTCCGGGACCGGGCTGGGTGTCCTGTGAAGCGAGGGGAGGACGGCCCCGCAGAGCCGAGCCCCGGAGACTGAGAGGTGAGGACACTCCAGGGGTCACTGCAGCCCCCGCAGGGGCGACCCGGAAAGGTCGGTCTCCAGAGTCCTGAGGGCACCTGCCCGGCCGACACCTGCGTCTTGGACTCTGCCCGCCAGACCCAGAGAGTGAACCTTTGTCGTTCAGGCCGCCCGGGCCCCCTCCCCGGAGCTCACAGCCTCACAGCCTGGGTGCGGCACCCCCCACCCCAGCCCCACAGGGGGCAGACCCGGCACACAGCGGCCTTGCCTGTGGGGGCCCCGCTCCCCGGGACTGCATTTTAGCTGAATCATGATGTTTGCACCTGCCACCTGGTCTCATTTTCTGGGTTCAGGTGAGGGGGTGCCTCTCATCTCCTGCCCACTGGTCAGTGCATTTGGGACCCTTTGAACTGCATGTCACAGCCGAGCTGACAGACCCTCCTTCCTCGAGGCCGACAGCGTCTCGTGTCACCCCGCTGCCTCCAGGTCACAGCCTGGGCCTCCGTGGGACCACGCCCTGCCCGGGAAATCCCCACTGCGGTGTGACAGGTGGCCTCCCCTTGCTGCTCCCAGTACCTGCAACCTTGACCTCAGGGTCAGGGCGGAACAGAGGTGAGGGACGCGGCGCTCTTCCGGGGCGGGCGGGAGCGTGTCAAGGCTGGCCCTGCAGGGCCAAGCCCCCTCCCCGGAGCGGGGCAGGGGGCGCGCCCGCCTCTGCGCACTGCGACAAGCCCTGGGTTCGAGGTCCCCCGCCCCTGCCTTGAATCTCCCTTAGTCATCCGAGCCCCAGCGTGCGGCTTCTCCCTGGTTTCGCAGGAGCCGCATGGAGTCAAGGAAAGTGTTACGTGTTTACTGGTAACTGAGGAGCCCCCCTCCGTGGGAACCGGAGTCTGGAAGGACCCCTGGGGTCCGGGACGGGCGTGGGGAGGCTGTGCTGGGCTGGAAAACATTCAGGAATGCAGCAGATGACGTCAGGGTGGGGAGGATGGCGGGCCAGGAAGATCACTGGGGGGGACTCTGCCCCTCGCAGCCCCATGATCCCGGGTTGGGGGGTGGCGGGGGCGGGGGGGGCGTCTCGGGTCGTGGGGGGCGGGCGGCGTCAGCCACCAAGGACACCAAGGACAGCGTTTACGCAGATCGCGGAAGCTGCCTTCTCGTTGAAACGCCCCTTTTCTGAAAAGCTGGGCTTCGAGGGCCGCGCTTCGACGGGCCTGCCCGGTGCCCAGAGCTGCTCAGAGCCGCCCGCTGGCTTCTGACCCCTCCCCCCCGCCCCCGGCGACAGCGTCCCAGCACTGGGGCCGCGGCCACGCAGCGGCAGAGCAGGTGGCCTTCCGGGGTTCCCTACAGCCATCGCTGCCCTCCCCAGGGTGGTGGCTGCGGTCACGGGGCGGCCGAGCTGCAGGAGCCAGTGGGCAGGACCCGGCTCCAGCCGCCTCGCCTGCAGGAGGGGAACTGAGGCTCCGGTCCAGGGCCGCGGCTTCCCTCCGGCGACAGGCCCCCATCCACCGGCCTGGGCTCCACCTCCCCGACACGTGCTCTCTGCACTCCTACTGTGTGCAGGGCGGCGGCACGGCCGGAAGCCACAGGCACCCAGACTCCAGAGGCGAGGGTGCCCGGGGCCTCTTCTCACAGCAATGCCAGCACCCTTGCCCAGCCGGCCTTTGACCTGGAACCTGGCCCTGATCCGCGAGTCACCTCTCCTTGGTCCCAGTGCAGATGGGGGCGGGGACAGTGGCCCTGCTCACCCCGCCCCACCCGGGAAGGTGCCTGAGGGACCCCCGCCTCGAGACACTGGCCTTGGGGTGGGATCCCCGTCTGTGGGGGGCCGTCCCGGGTGCCGTGGGCTGCTGAGCTGCACCCCGCCTGCTGCCCGTAAGAGGCCAGTAACACCGCTAAGCGTGACAACCTTGACCGAGGTCCCTGGAGGACGGGACAGTGTCCCCGCCCGCAGGCAGGCCCAAACACAGCCCCCACGCCCACCCCTGCACACCGGACAAGGCGGATGGACAGAGCGCCCTGACAGCTTGTATTCTCCGAAATCAGGCTTCCGGAACCATCCGCACACGGCACCCCACGCCGTCGGCATCACAGCGTCAGGTGGTCCCCCAGGGTGGTCGGGTGAGCAGTGGGCTCTCAGAGCAGCTCCGCTTCCAGGAACGCACTGCGTCTGCTGCTCCCGCGTGAAAAGCCTGCGTGCGTCCCTCGTCCCACGTACTCGAAGCCGCGTGACTTTTCAGGTATGAAAACCAGACAAGCACACGATTTCTTGGAACAGTCTTGGCTCAGGCCCTGTGCTGAGCTCTCGATGGGCTGAAAGCCTGGGTCTGAGAGGCACAGGCCTCACACGCCTGTTTTCCTGGGGTGTGCACGCCGCGTTCCCGGCAGCCTCCCGTGCAGGGCTTTCCGGAAACACTCAATTGCCAGACCCGACCCAAGAATCTACGTGGAAACTGTCTGGTGGGGGCCAGACCTTGGGCCACTGTCGGGCCCTGGTCACCCGGGGAGCCCGGCGTGGGAGGCCAGGTCTCGGTCTCGGACTGGGCAGGGCCACGGGCGACGGTGCGGGGGTGACAGGAGCTGCCCCCCGCATCTCGAGGGGTTTCTGCCACATTTGAAGAAAGGCTGCCACACGGCGGGAGGCCACCCTCCGTCCACACGGCCGACCCCTGCCCCCTCCTGTGCGGCCCCCAAGGCAGAGCCCAAGCCCGGAGCCCCCCGCCCAGCACACACACACCGTGCAAAATTCCACTGTGCTTCTGTGCGTGTCCAGCCGCCGACCAAAACTAACAAAGCTGAGTTTTCTTCTCAACGAGTGTCCCAGAGTGACCAGAATTCTGGGGTGTTTTCCAGCAACTCCGCTGCCTGCTTCAGGACACCATCACTGAGGACAACGTGCAGGTGCCGGGCCGCGGGGGCGGGAGCCTGGCCGGCCAGCAGCCTGTCCCCGGAGCGGCCGGCCAGCACAGTCACCCCGGCAGGGAGCTGCTGCTCTCGGGCCTCTCTCTGAACCGGACGCCCTTCTCTGGCCTCCAAGCGGGGCTGGGACGTGGAGCCGCGCCGGCTCCGGGGCTGGTGGCAGGAAGGTTCTCCACACTCCGAGTCTGACGGCGAAGGCGTGGAGCCCATGTGCTCGGGGGTGTGTATCCTGAGCCGATGACCTTTCAGAGGGGCCACCGGGACAGGGGTGGCGCCCAGCACGCGCTCCCTGGGGTCAGCGGGGGGAAGCCCGAGAGGCCAGGAGGCTCAGTGTCCCTGCGTCTCCGAAGGGCATGGTCCCCCCTGCCTGCCCGCCCCAGTCGGTCTCTGGCGGCCCCTCCTGCGAGCCCGCCTCGTCCCGGGCCGGTGCTCTCGTCACACGAGCTCTTGGAAGAAAAGAGGGGAGACGGCTGTGAGCGAGGAGGCGGCTCATTTGCATTCCGGAGGCAGAGACTGACCTCAGGACCCAAGACACTGAAAACAGGGTCGAAAGGCCTGCAGAGCCACCCCGCGTGACCCTCAGGTCACCGCCTGAGTCCTTTACAAGCTGTTCCCGGGGCATCTGAAATTGGCCTCGGGAGCAAACTGGCTGCAGCCACACGGCTCGGGCTCACCCGGGCACACAGGCGGGGGGCACCGCCCTGTGGGTCGGGCTCACCCCAGCCCACCCAGTGGCCTGCCGGCAAACGTTCTCGCAGCCCGAGGCACCCGCTGATGGGAAGTGAAACCAAAGCCCCTGCGGGAATATTTTTCCCAGACTGGAGCAGAGTCACAGTGGCCCCTGCCCCGGGGCGGTGAGCTGCTGCCCGCGCTGGCTGGAGCGGTCCGTGGTCCCGAAGGCAGGCGGGGCCATGGGGGGCAGGTGCAGGGCAGTGTCCAGGCCGCTTCCGCGCGTGTCTGGGAAATCCCGCAGCACGCGGTCAGCAAGTCCACGGCCCACAGGGGCCGGGGGAAACGCCTTCGTTCGGGCTGCCACCGTCTGAGACTGGAAACACCATTTCCTGGTCAGCGAGTGGCCCTCGCGCCGAAAGGGGGACCCGGAGACAGTGGGCGGTCAGGGCCCGCGTGGCCCACACTCTGCCTCCAGGGGCCTCTTCCCCTCTTGGCAGACTCACCCGTGAGTTCCAGCTCCGGCCTCGCAGCCCGGGCACCTGTGGAACAAACTGGACGCTCTCAGGGTGGGCAGTGACGGGGGCTCTAAAGACCCCGGGGCCCCACTCCTGCGGGCTCCCACGGGGGGTGGGGGGTGACAGCCACCCTAAGTCCCAGGAAGAGGTTTTGCATACGGTAAGCCTGGGGAGCTCCCGCCATGGAGCAGTGGGTTAAGAATCTGACCAGGAGTTCCCGTCGTGGCGCAGTGGTTAACGAATCCGACTAGGAACCATGAGGTTGCGGGTTCGACCCCTGGCCTCACTCAGTGGGTTAATGATCCGGCGTTGCTGTGAGCTGTGGTGTAGGTCACAGACACGGCTCGGATCCTGCGTTGCTGTGGCTGCGGCATACGCCAGTGGCTACAGCTCCGATTAGACCCCCAGCCTGGGAATCTCCACATGCCGTGGGTGCTGCCCTAAAAAATGACAAAAGGCAAAAACAAAACAAAAAAAAGAATCTGACCCGAGTGGCCCAGGTCGCTGCGGAGGTGCGGGTTCAATCCCCTGCCCAGAACAGTGGGGGAGGGGTCCAGCCTTGCTGCGGCTTAGATTCAATTCCTGGCCCGGGAACTTCCATGTGCCGTGGGTTCGGCCATAAGAAAACGAAAAAAGAGGTAAGCGCGGTGAGCACCGCGAGCAGCCTGCGGGGGCGGGGCTCCCGCTGTGCGCCGCCGACTCCGAAACCCCGAGGCCGAGGCAGGGCAGCCTGGCTTCGGTAACAGGACCTTAGTAGGCGATGCCCACTGCCCTCCACCACCAGGCTGACTGGGTCCCCAGGCCTTCTGTGGACACCTGGGCGGACCCAGTGTCCACGTTCTGGGCTTCTCTGTTCTCCACTGCGAGTTCCTTTTTTTTTTCGGCTGCACCTGCAGCATGTGGAAGTTCCCAGGCCAGAGGCGAAACCCAAGCCACAGCCGTGCCCTGAGCTGCTGCAGTGACAGTGCAGCTCCTGAACCTGCTGCAGCACAAGGGAACTCTTCCACTGGCAGTTCTGCTGCTTCGTTTCACACAGCCCCAACCCAGACTTTCTGGAAGGGGTGAAGGCAGCTCAGCTTCCACAGACGCACCAGATCCTGACTTCTACCTTCGGGGTCCCCTGTTCTCCCCAAACCTAGGAGTCAGACCTCCCTCCCGCAGAGTGGCAGTCGCAGAGCCCACACCTGGCAGCGCTGGGGCTGCCAGGCTTCCGCACCTTAAGGCTGTGAAACTGCGCTTCCGGTGAAAGCGGCACCTTGCAGCCCCTCACCCCAACAAAGTGAAAGTGCACGGCCAGCAGCAGGGGCCTCTCTGATACCTGCGTGGCTTCTGTGGGGACACCTGTGCCTGCACAGCCAGCCCGCGGCCACGGCCACGGCCACGACCAGCACGCCGAGGACGCTGAAGACCGGCTTGTTTCCTGCTTCGAGGGTGTCGTGGGCTGGGCCGTCTGTGACGCTCCTCTTGTCCCCGGCGAACATTTCTGCAAGAAAGGAACGTGCGCCTCGGCTCAGGGCTGGGAGGCGCGGGGCTGCAGGAGGAGGGGGCGCTGCAGGAAGTACTGGCCGCGAATCCCGGACGCATTTTGTGATTTTTAAGCTAGGCGGCGGGGAGGGCTTTCTGTTCCAGGTGACACCTCACCTCTTCCTGGGGCGTCACTCGTCCCCACCCTTCCCGTGCGACCTGTCACCCAGCCTGCCTAACGGTCCACACCTGCAGAGGGGCGTGGCGGGAGCCACAGCCTTCCTGGCCTTTTCAATTCAATTCTTTTCTAGTTCGGTTGCTGGCTTTTTTTTTTTTTTTTAATTCATGGTGGAATTCGCATAACATAAAACTAACCATTTTAAAGCAAACAATTCAGTAGCGTTTAGTACATTCACAAAGTTGTGCAGCCTTAACCATTATCTAATTCCAGAACTTTCTCACCACCCCCAAAAGAAACCACCTGCCCGTCAGTAGTCACGCCCCAGCCCTCCTCCAGCCTCTGGCAAACTCTCATCTCCTCTGTCTGTCGGATTTACCGCTTCCGGACATTTTGTACAAATGGAATCACACGCTACGTGACCTTTGGTGTCTGGCTTCTCTCACCGAGCATCATTTTGTGGGCCGCACCTGGGGCACATGTTAGTCCCTGAGCCACAGCAGCGACAACGCCCGATCCTTAACCTGCTGCGCCACCCGGGAGCTCCTGCACGTTGCTCTCACGGTTGATCGCGACGCAGCGCGGTCAGCGCCTCGTTCCTCCTCGTGGCCGAGCACTCGCTCACCGTGCGGATGGACATACTGGGTTCGTCCGTTCCCGCCCGAGGACACTTGGGCCGTTCGTGTCTTTCGGGTAATATTTTGCACGAGCTGCACGAACGTATTTGCTCGAGCCTCGCCTTCCATACCCAGGCGTGGGATTCCGGCCACGTGCTAGCTCTGCGAGCAGCTTCTTAAGGAGCCAGCAGCCTTTGCCACATCCCGCCGGCAGGTCCCGACGTCCGACTCCTTGGCCCCGTGGAGACTGGTTCTCACGGGCAGACAAGCCGCAGCTTCCCCAGGGATCCTGTCCAAGTGCCCCGTGTTTCCCAAACCCGGAGAAGCCTCGAGCCAGACAGTGGTGGGCCTCCCTCACACCTTAGAATCGTCTGGAAGCTTTCACTGTGTCCTGATGCCTGGGCAGCGCAGAGGTCTGGGCTTCTCAGAGGCCACAGGAGACCCTCCTGCTCCCCGTTCCCCGGCACCAGGCTGCTCGGCTGGGAGGCAGCAGCCAGATCTGGGCTTTGGTGCAGCCAAAAGACAGCGACCCCCTAGTCCCAGGGCTGTGCCCGTGGCCCGGGAAGCAGCGTGCCCGGGCTGCACTGGCAGCTGGGGCGCTCCTCGGCGTGTGAGCTGCATGGGCTCGCGGGGCCGCGCTCAGAGGGCTGTGCTGGCTGTGACACGTCACCACCACGAGTTCTTGTGGCTTTTGTCTTGTCTTGTTTTGTCATTTTAGGGCTGTACCCCTGGCATATGGAGGTTCCCAGGCTAGGGGTCTAACAAGAGCTGTAGCCGCCGGCCTACACCGCAGCCACAGTAACGTGGGATCCAAGCCGCGTCTGTGGCCTACACCACAGCTTACGGCAACACCGGATCCTTAACCCACTGAGCGAGGCCAGGGATCGAACCCGCGACCTCATGGTTCCTAGTCAGATTTGTTTCTGCTGTGCCACAATGAGAACCCCTCTTGCAGCTTCTGAACAAGGAGTCCTGCATTTCTCTCCACTCGGTGCCGGGCCCTGCAGGTCCGTGGTAGGTCTCGGCGGCCCCCCCGGCCTGCACGCGGACCCCCTCCTCCAGCGCTCCTGACCCTCCGTCCCCATCTCAACATTGGTGACAGAGACACACAGAGCGAGACAGCCTGTGGCTTCTACAGAGGAGTCACCAGCCTGCCCCCTTCCACAGAGCTCGGGCAGGGCAGTGCGGGCGGGGGTTTCGGTCCCGAGGCTGCTGCCGCCAAGTCCTGGGGCTTCTGAAATGCCGCACGGCCTGTAGGAGCCTCAGCCCAGGCTGACCGGCAAGTGGGGGCTCAGTGCCCTGAGCGCCCGGCCAGGTGGTGACGCCCCCAGCCCCACCCCCGGGCCACCTCTGCTGCCACTGCCGAGCCACCTCCCGGGCGGGAACTTAGTCTCCTGCCCGAGAGGACGCCCGAGGCAGCCCCGCCCCAGCCCCGGGAGGCCGGCCGCCTTACCCGGCTGGCCGCTGGTCAGGTTCTGGTGCAGAAGCACGTTCTCGATGCAGCAGCCCACGTTCACGCTCGGGCTCCGTCGGACCCGCAGCACGCTGACCACGTCGTACAGGCCGCGGGCGTTCAGGGACACCGTGCTGTTCTGCAGGGCCTCATCCAGCAGGCTGTTGTCCGTCTTGTTGATCCAGTAGACGTTGGGCCGCGGATAGCCGTTCACGGACTTGCACGTGAAGGTGAGCTCCTCGTCCTGCGACGGGCCGCTGACCACGGGCATGCTGTAGTTTGCTGACGGGAGCCGGGTTCTCAGGGTCAGAAATGGGCACGGCACGGTGCCCAGGGCCAGGCAGAGGGGAGGCGGCCACTGTGCCCCTGACCCGGGAGCAGGGGCGGCGCCAAGGCTGTGGTCTGGGCAGCTGCGAGGCCCTGTTCTGCTCCCCCGCCACCTCCAACAGGGGGGCTGCACAGCCTGACGGGCAGTGACTGGCACCCACATCCTGCCCCAAGGGGCCGGGTCCAATCTGTGTCTAATGACGGGGCGGGCTGGCAACTGAACGCTGCTCCAGGGAACTGTGGCCCGAGCAACTTGGTGGGAGAGAGTTCCCACTGTGGCTCGGCGGTTAACAAACCCAACTAGTATCCATGAGGACACGGGTTCAATCCCTGGACTTGCTCAGTGGGTTAAGGATCTGGTGTTGCCATGAGCTGTGGTGTAGGTCGCAGACTTGGCTTGGATCCTGCGTTGCTGTGGCTGTGGTGTAGGCCGGAGGCTGTAGCTCTGATTAGACCCCTAGCCTGGGAACCTCCATATGCCGTGGGTGCGGCCCTAAGAAGACAAAAAAAAAAAAAAATTTGTCCCTAAATTCTGATCCCATTTAGTGCCTGAGAGCACTCCCTCCTAATTTCCTTAAAAAAATCCCGTTTGGGTGGAGTTGGAGAGTTCAAGGCATGGACAGCAAGGTGAGGAGTTCTCAGAATACGGAAAAGTTTCTTAGGAGCCAAACGATCTTTCCAGACTTCAGCCTCACGCACGGCTGAACAGAAGCCGCAGAAGGGGTGGGCTTTTCTTTAGAGAAAGACGCACGTGAGTGACCCACCCAAAACAGGCCTCACTGAGTCCTTTGGGACGAAACCGGGTCTCACCTGCCACGTGCAGCGTCACCACGACTTCCAAAATCTTCTTCAACTCTAAGGATTTCCGAAACACCAGGCAGTTGAACTTCTGCTCGTCCTGGGGGGTGACGTTGCGCAGCTGCAGCGAGAAGTCTCCCTGCCTCATGCGGTCCGGGGACAGCCAGGCCCGGTCCCTGTAGTGGCTGTCGCTGTGGCCGGCCGAGCTGTTCTCCGGGAGGTGGTAAGTCACCACGGAGTTGGTGTTGGGCTTGCCCGGCACGGGGATTTGCCAGTACACAAAAAGGTCGTTTAAGTCGAAACTGCCGCCCTCCGGGTAAGTACAGCCCAGCCGGACGTCACTGCCCACCATGGCTCTGACGTCTTGTTCCTGAATCTCTGCAATGACTCAAAACGTACAGAATTCATCTCGCGAGCTGACTCGAACTTCTGAGTCACCCCTGGGGGCGGGAGCCCCTGGCTCACCTCACCAGGGAACGGACGCAATAAGATGCACTCGGGAGAGCAATATACTTTTAAAATTCGGACACTGGCGGGAAGCTGCCTCCTGTGTTGGTTGCCTGTCGTTCCGTGGGAGGCCAGCCTTGGGAGAAGCGGGGCCGCGGGCACCCGGGACCAGTCCCCACTGTGTTTGCTAGTCCTGCGGTATTTTATAATGAATTCAAAATAAAACAATTTTTTCAAAAAAAAATCGGACATTTCAAAAGAAAACACCAGCTTCTCAACAGCATTGTTATAACGCCGCTGGCACTCTATCAGAAGGCGTGGCGAGGGCTTGTGGCCAGTTACAACCACTTGGACCTCAGCAGGGAAAGTGGCCGCTCCCTCTGACCCGTCACCCTGTGTGCCAGAAGGCCAGGCAAGGCCTGGGTCTCGGCTGCGATGACACATCCCCGCTCCCTGCTCTCCTGGGAGCTGGTGGCTTTGGACAGCGAAGGGGCCATGAGAGGCCGGAAGCCCAGCTCCCAGCTCCTTGGGAAAGTGGAGGCTCTGAAACACTGGGGAGGAACTGCGCTCTGTCTACTCCAAACGAGACAAAACAAGAACCACAGGGTCTCGGCGAGCGCTCCCCTTTGTGGTGCTCAGGCCCACGCGTCACCCGAGGCTGAGGGGTCCGCTTTCCCACGAGGGCCCCTGGACAAGCGAGAGGGGCAGTGGCGAGGCCCGGCTGCACCCACGTCCTCGCTGCCCTGCGGGAAGGGCTGGGGAGTCTGCACTTACCAGCTCGCAGGCCACAGAGCAGCAGGAGGAACAGCCTGGGGCAAAGAGAAACCAGAAAGGCAGGTGAGCCCGCTTCTTCCAAGCTGGGGGCAGGGGCCAGGGACACCCATCTGCGAAATGGGAAGCCATCCACGGCCTGCCGGACGGCAGCCCAACTTCCCAGGGAATTCAGGGAGAGGAGCCAGGACCAAGGCCTCCCTGCCCAGCACGGCAAGTCCCAGGGGGCTGGCAGCCTTGCCAGGGACCAGCTCCCGTGTTAACCAAGCCCGCCCCCCAGCAAAGCAGAGAGTGTGACGCAGGGTGTCAAGCGGAGTCACCAATGCCCCCCTCCCGGGGGGGGGGGGCTGGCCTTGCAAGAGAGTGTGTAAAATCAGCAAAAACCACTTTGGGGTATTTAATATTTGAGAGGCGGAGGGAATGTAAGATGCTCCCCAGCAGGGTCGGCGAGCTGCAGGACGCCCTCTGAAGGACCGCGGTCTGGCGGCTCTGCGCAAGGTGGCTGGCGGGCAGCTC
This sequence comes from Catagonus wagneri, assembly GCA_004024745.2. Taxonomy (NCBI): domain Eukaryota; kingdom Metazoa; phylum Chordata; class Mammalia; order Artiodactyla; family Tayassuidae; genus Catagonus; species Catagonus wagneri. The sequence continues at coordinate 677,137 of PVHT021183665.1, forward strand.
AGCACTGGGGCAGCAGGTGCACCCTGCTGCCTCGGCCTAGCCGCCCCTCCCAGAGGCCTCCCGCGCTGCCCCTGCCCCAGCCTGCTCCTCCTCGGGTCGGAGGGGGAAAACAGCGCCACCTGCTCTGGGCCGGGGGTGGCTGGTGGCTGTGACATCCTGGGACTTTTCCTTTCTTGTGGGAATACTCTTTACCTGTCTTGCTAACTGGGAGGCTGGGTGGCGGGACCCAGGTGTGGGTGGGACACCTGGGGATGGGCACCTCACCAGCTCATCAAGGGGTCTGCCGACCCTGACAGCCCAGAAGGCGGCATTTGGACGAAAAGCTGGGAGCTAAGCCGTCATCCACATCCTCAGCGGGCAGAAGACCGGGAGTGACTGGCTGGCGGCCCCACCTTCCCCAGTTTGCCTTCGCTGGTGCGGGAGGGGAAATCCCAGGCGTGTTTGGGGAGCGGAGTTATCACCAAACGCTGGGCACCAGCACCGGGGCCGGTAAGAGTGCCCTTGGCACAGCGCGGTGCACCGCTTCTTCTTTGCGGGCGGGGGAGGGGGCCGGGGAGGGCGGCGAGCGTGGTCGCCAGTCCCGGCTCCTTCCAGCTTTGCCCTTTTCCTCCCCAGGCGGGGACCCCGCCCTCGGGGACCCCGCCCCGGCACACCCGCGCGCCCGCCCCGCCAGCAGGCAATCCCGCCCGACGCCTCCGCTGCGTCGCCAGCCGAGCGGTCCCGGCGCGGGACCGGCTCTGGACCGCAGCGCCTCCGCTCGGTCCCCCGCCCCCGCAGCGCGTCCGCGCGCTCGCTCACCTTCTCAGACGCATGGTGGGGCGGATACCTCGGGCCGCGGGAGAACTCGGACCGCGGGCACCAGACCCCTCGGCCGCAGGAGCTCGTCGGGCCGCGGGAGGACGAGCACGAGCGACCTCGGGCCGCGGGAGCCCAGGACCGGCCGCGCTCCCGCCGCGCCTCTGGGGCTCTGAACGCGGAGTGGGTCCCTGCCGAGAGCCCAGCCGAGCCCCGCCCCGGGACCGCCCCCTGCCCCGCCCCGGCCCCGCCCCGGTCCCGCCCCAGGCCCCGGGCCCCCGGCCTCGGCCCCGCCCTGCCGGGTTCCTCCCTCGGCCTTTGGCCGCGAGCGGTTGGGGCGCCGTGGAAGGAAGCTTGGGCACCGACTCCCGAAAGTTAAGCCCTTCCCAGGCGAGGGTGCAAGTAGGGCCCCGAGAGAGGCAGGGCCGGGGGCTTCCAGTCCGCAGGGCCCCAGCCAGGGCGCAGCTGGGGTCAGAGAAGGTCCCAGGGAGGAGGGCGGCCAGGGGCGCAGCGGAGGGCCTGCTCAGCTGCAGGGACCGTGGGAGACTAAGTGCTGCCCCCAGTGTCGCGCAGAACGTCCGAGCCCCGCCTGCGCCTGCCGCCCCCGCTCCTGCCCCCGCCCCGAGGGTGGGCCGAGTGTCAGGGTGCCGCCCCGCCGCCACTGGTCCCGGGACCTCCAGCGCTCCGTGAGTCAGAGCTCCGCGGCCGCACAGGGACAAATGAATGAATGAGAGGCCGGAAGGAGGGTAGGCAAGCAGGCGACGGCCCCTTCCAGCCCGGCCCTAGGTCCCCCCCAACCAGCTTTGCTCCCCTGTCCTTTGTGGGCCCCCGCCTCCTGCCGCAGCGTATTTGCGTAATAAAGAATCTGAAAAGACAACCGGGAAGCCAGTCCGGCTTTGCTCCTCCCGCCTGACCTGGCCTTGTGAGCGCTGGCACGCCTGTTTTCTGATCTGAGAAAGGCTGCGCAGAGTTCGTTGGGCAGGCAGGGAAGCGGTAGCGAGCGCAGCTGGGCCTGCAGGGGACCTCCAAGCAGGACTGTGGCAGTGGGGGAGGGCCACCCCACCCCGGAGGGGACAGAAGACCCGCCCCAGGAGGCTCAGACTGGTAAGTGCCTGCTGGTTCAAATCCCACCTCGGCTCCTCAGGAGCTGTGTGATGTTGGGAAAGTTACTTAACCCCTCTGGGCCTGTGTTTTCCCATTTGTGATGGGGGATCGTTATAACACCTCCCTCATAAAGCAGCTAAGTTAATAGGTGGTTAATACACACAGGGCATTCACACCAAGGCTGGCACGTGGGTTATAAACACGGGATTTCAAGGCAAATGGACAAACAGCACGGTGCTCAGGAGGCTTCCTGCGGGCGAGGTGAGGTTTTCCCCTCCCCCTTCACCGTGACTGTTTCTCAGGCAGTGGGGTGGGAGTGGGTAGAGGAAGCCCAACTGCAAGGCTGTCTAGGCCGACCTGGGAACCCAGCAGTAGTTAGATCCATGCTGGGGATTCGAGGCTGTCAGTGCAGACACAGAAGCAAGACCCGGTTGCCCCAGACCTGGGCTTAAACCTCGGAAATGCATGGGCTCAGGTTCTCGAAGCTGGATGCCTGAAGCCTGAGCTCCTCCAGGGCCCGGAGGCGAGGACCCGCCTGCCTTTTCCATCCCCCAAGGCTTGCAGCTGCATCTCCGCCCCCACGGCCACGGCTACAGCCTTCTCCCTGGACGGGGTGGTCACTGGCAATCCAGCACCGTCTCCGGGGTCCGCTGCCTGGGACCTCTTTTGTAAGGACACTAACTCACTCATCTCTAAGACCCCACCTCCTAATGCCATCACCTGGGAGGAGGATTTCAACAGGTGAATTTTGGGACACGGACATTCAGACCCCAGCACCCACGCTCTGTATGGCGGCTCCAAAGCCACTAATTCCAGTATTAACCCAGTCCAAGATACCTTCACTGAAACCCCCAGGATAATGTCTGAGCAAATGTCAGTGCCCATGGTCCCGCCAAGTCAACACATAAAATTAACTGTCACAACTTCTATTCTATTTCAAGTTGTTTTTATTTTTGAATTTTATGGCTGGACCCACAGCATATGGAAGTTCCCAGGCCAAGGACTGAATCTGAGCCACAGCCATGGCGAAGCTGGATCCTTTAACTTGCTATGCCAGGCTGGGGATCGAACCTGCGCCTCTGCAGTGATCCAAGCCGCTGCAGTGAGATTCTTAACCCACTGCACCATAGCGGGAACTCCAATTTCAAGATTTTTTTGGGGGGGTCTTTTGTCTTTTTAGGGCTACACCTGAGACATATGGAGGTTCCCAGGCTAGAGGTCAAATCAGAGCTATAGCCGCTGCCACAGGGACGCAGGATCTGAGTGGCATCTGCTACCTACACTGCAGCTCACAGCAACGCCAAATCCTTAACTCACTAAGTGAGGCCAGGGATCAAACTTGCGTCCTCATGAATACTGGTCGGGTTTGTTAATCACTGAGCCATGAGGGGAACTCCAATTGCAAGGTATTTTTAAAACTACCACCTTCAGAAGGTCCATTTGTGTGTGTGTGGGGGGGGGTGCCTGTGGCATGAGGGAGTTCTGGGACCAGGGATCAAACGCAAGCCACAGCAGTGACAACACGAGATCCTTAACCCACTGAGCTACCAGGGAATTCCCAAAGGTCTCATTTGAACCTGACCTTTCTTCCAAAAACCACTCGCAGCACCAGCACTGGTCCCAGGGTGATGTCCAGGACAAGTGGCATCTGTGAGCTTGTCTGGGTCTGGATCAGTTTTGGGGGGTTTCTGGCTGATCTGGAAAGGCCCCTCGGAGATGCATCACGCGGGATTTGAAGCTAGCTCTGTGAATGGTCTCCAGTGGGCCTGTGCTCACCTGGGGCCCAGGGCCCTTGTGGATCCTGCTTCCTGGAGGCACGTCCCTCTGGGTTAAAGAGGACCAAAGCCCACACGCGTCACAGGTGGGTCTGGCCGTGGCCTCTGCGCCCTCTGTTCAGCCGTCCTTCCCGTGTGCTGACCAGGCTGACAGTCAGCACACTTGGCAGCAGTTTGTGATGTTTCCTGCAGCTCTAATCGGGCTCAGGATTTTTTGTTTGTTTGTTTGTAGGGCTGCACCGTAGCCTATGGAGGTTCCCAGATTAGGGGATGAATTGGAGCTGCAGCTGCCAGTCTACGCAGCAGCCACAGCCACAGCAACGCCAGATCCGAGCCGCATCTGCAACTTACACCACAGTTCACAGCAACGCCAGATCCTTAACCCCCTGAGCGAGGCCAGGGATCGAACCTGCATCCTCATGGATACTACTCAGGTTTGTTACTGCTGAGCCACGATGCGAACTCCAGGGTGACAGGTTTTAACCATCACGGCAAATGACAGTCGTGATGGCATCGGCTCATGGAAACGAAGCAGGTGCAGCGAGCGGCTCTAACGATGTGTCCGGCTTGTCTTTCTCACACACACTCTGCACGTCTTACGGAGGAAGGCTGTGCTCATTCACAAAACACAAAAAGTGACCATGACTCTTGCAAAAAATATATTTTTAACTTCTCAACCGACACACAGAAACGCTTCCAGCCGCACAGCGTGCACGAACCCCAGGGGCTTCGGCCCTGCCGTCAAAGGTCCTGGCGGGGACGGGAGCTGCATCTCCAGACCCGGGGGATGACGGGTCTGGAGCAACCACAGGAAACCCCAAGACAAGCAAACAAAAGAATAATTGGAAAAGGAAAAAAGACAATGTAAGGACAGTTGACTTTGTTCTAGGGAAAGTCTTCTTTTTTTTTTTTCACAGTATAATGACTCATTTATAAAGAGGAAGTGAGTTCTGTTGAAAAATACTTGAAATATTCTCTCAGGGGAAGAAAGCAATTCTTCACAAGCGCGGCTGGGCTCCGGGCGGGGGGCTGCTTGTCCTGAGCCAGCAAAGACAGCTCCTCCTGCGAAGCCATGGCCGAATGCCTGCTGTGGAGGAGAGAAGGGGCTTGGCACCCTCCCGAGCACCCCGAGGGCTCCCGGGGGGCCTGGGGACGGTGCCAGGGTGGGCACACGGGGATCTGACAGGTACCAGTCCCCCTAGGTTACCCGAGTCTCTGAGATAAACACCCCGAGAGCACCCCACGCATCTTCTGGGATTTTGCCCAGTAGTGGGATGACAAGCTCGTTCTGGGCAGTGGGGACGATGGAACGCCCTGTCCCGTGGGGGGCGTGCTGGGATGGAGCACAGACCACTGGCCCAGCTCAGCGGTCCTGCTCTCTGTGCAGAGGCCACCACGGAGCAAACCCGCAGAAGAGGGAGGGCAAGGCCAGTCCAGCAAGGCCTGCTGGACCCAGGCCCCTCCCTAGTGAGCACGGCGGCCTGGTCTGGGCTCCCTGAGCCGGCGGACCCTTGGCAGAGACCCCACCTGCCACGTGAGGTGGCCCTGGGGGCTCAAGGCTGCCGGACTTGGCGGCTGGCACCTCACTGGAGTCGGGAGACACTTCTCGGTTTATTTTGGGGGTGAAGGCCACCAGTGAGGTGCCGGAAACATGCATGGCCCTCCCGAAGTGCCCCCCACCCACTTCCCCGGCACCGCCACAGCCCGAGGGAGGCCTGTGCCGTGCAGAGGCACTGCCGTCATCTCACAGCGTGGTCCCTCCTTCTGGGGAGGGTGGGTCTCCCCTCCCTGCCTCCTCCCTCCTCCCTCTGCCTCCGGCCCTCTGCTCCCTCCAGAAGCATTGAGGAGCTGGGGGAGGGGGGAGTGGATCCGGCAGAGGGGGCGGGTGACTTTCAAGCTTTCCCAAAAGAAAGCAGTTTGGAAACCCGCTCCACCTGCTCCCTGCACACACTTCCCGGGTGGGACTGGTGGGCCTGGTGGGCGCCACCGCGTGAGCGGAGGATGCTGGCACCGGGAGGTGGTGGAAAGAAGTTTCCAAAAACTCACTCTCGGGAGGAGGGCACACGACTTACGGTCCAGAAAGATGCAGTCAGCGTGGGTTCAATACAAGGGCAAAGGTCAGCTGAGGGGGATGGGGGGGAGAAGCTGTTTCC
>PVHT021183665.1:683963-694776 GCA_004024745.2 Catagonus wagneri
GGGATGGGTACCAGGACGGGGTGCACGCGCTGTGTTAAGGCGTCTCTGAGAACCTCGGAAACCCCCGTGCAGAACTGGGGAGAAAGCCCCTGGGGGGGGGGGCGGGAAGGGGCCGCTGCTGACCTTGAGCTTGTCTAGAATGTGCAGGGCCCCGACCTGCACTGAGGCCGCCCGGGCACGGCCCGGTCCGACACGCCCTCCGCTCTCAGGCCGGCCTCCCCTCTGACCCCCGGGGACTCCGGGACCCAAGGGCGCCGGGAGTACCTCCTCACGGCCGGAATGTTGCTCCACACGTGCACGGCGTTCCGGACGCGCCCGCCGCGGATGTCCCGGATGGTCGCGGGGTCGGTCTGCAGGGCGGGAGCGTCGGGCTGTGAACCCGGGGACTGCGCCACGCCCTCTGCCCTGCAGAGCCCACAGCCTCCGCCACTGCGGGCACCGCGTCTGAGCCCAGAACGCAGCCCCCAGTGCTCCCAGTGTCTCCCGGCCAACATGCCTTATGCGTCACATCTTTTCTCTTACAAATCGCCTTCTAAGCACAAGTTTAACGTTGACATCCGATCCCAACGAAGGTTATACTAAACCAAAAAAAAAAGCTCTTACACACGCCTCTCCCACGCCTGTCAAAACAAAGACCCGACATGAAATGCTTTTCCAGAATTCAGCCACTGGTCAAAAGAGCCACACACTGTGACTAAGTAGGTATTTTCCAGGGGTGCAAAGACAGACCATTAAAGCTATTAATTTATTATGTCCTATTAAAAGATTTAAAGAAGAAACGTAATTATCTCCATAGACATAAAAAAGAACATTGGACAGAATCCAGCAATTATTCTTGATAAAATTGCTCAAAAAAAAAACAAACCAACAAAAACAGACATCCAGGGAAACTTCTGGAAATTTCCATAGCAGAGTGAACTTTATCAACCTCAACCTCAAAGCCAGCAGCAGCTTAGATAAACAGTGGAAACACTTCCGCGAAAGTCAGGAACAAGACAGGCATGTCCCATCGCCACTGTGACCCCAGATGGGACAAGAGAACGCCGTCTGTGGCACCGACTCAGGAAGGAAACCGTCAGGACCTTCAGACCACCTGCTCAGCTGCCCTGAGTCTAACTCGGTCAACTGAAAACCACCGCCACCCAGAGTCTTCCAAGAAGGAGCCGGATTCCTGCGGATCAATAGTTTCCTGTATGCAAATCAGAACCATTAAGATACAAAACCGGACGTTCGGACCCGCGGAGGCCGGAGAGCGGGCAGCGGGGGCCACCCTGTGGGCGGGCAGAGGAAGCGTCGGTAACGGGCACGCCGGTTAGGCCATCGCCCTTCCCGACCCGCCCCACGACACTGCCGCACGCGCCCCTTCCTCGTGGCACCGTCTGCAAGAGCGAAGGACTAGAAACAACCCCGCTGTCCCTTCACGGGAACAGGTTAAACGCACCTTTATGTCCGCACAAAATTAAAACCGCCCAAAGCGAAACATACCCCTTGAAACAAAGACTGGGAGAGATACTATTTCTTTCCTTTGCTTTTTTCTTTTTGCGGCCGCACCTGCAGCAGACGAAAGTTCCCGGCTACGCCACGGCCACGGCAACGCCAGAGCCGAGCAACAGCTGCAACCCACACCGCAGCTGGTGGCAACAGTGGATCCTTAACCCCCCGGGCGAGGCCAGGGACGGAACCTGCGTCCTCACGGACACTAGGTTGGGTTCCTAAGCTGCTGAGCCACAGGGGGAACTCCGAGTGAGGTACTTTTTCAGTGGAAGGACTTCCAAGGTAAGCGGTGAGAGAGAGGCCTGATTCGGGGCCGTGCGTGGTTGGACCTGTGGGTCTGCAGAGACGTCCAGGGTGACCGAGGACCTGAAGGGTGCGCTGGGGACGACGGGGAGGGGCAGCCAGGAGACTTTCGCTACCAGTTTATGAGCACTTGAACGTGGCGAGATTCCGGGGAGCAGGGGCCGCCGGGCCGGGCCGGGCCAGCCCTGGACAGGCCGGTCCGCGGGTCCGAAGCGGCTGCTCCAACGGCCAGGACTCAGGCCCGAGGACAGAAACGGAAGGCTGGCGGTGCCCAGGAGGGGTGTGAGTGTGCGCATGAGTGTGACTGTGCCTGTGACCCGGGGCGGGGCGGGGACGTGACCTGAGGACGTGCCGTCCTGACCCCAGAGCCGCACGGAGGCACCGTCGGGCAGGGATCCGAGCAGCACCCCCCGCTGCCGCCGCCCAAAGGGGTCCAGGCGTCCCCCAGGGAGGCCCCGGCCCGCACGCACCTCCAGGAATCGCGTGGCCGTGGCCTGGTCGTCCTCGGTCAGCACCAGATTGTCCACAAACATCCAGAAGAAGGGCTGCTGGCTGCCGGGCCGGGGCCTCGCGTACTGCAGGATGCGGTGGAACTGGAACAGGTACCACCCTGGGGGGCATCCGGCTCGTCTGGGCTCTGCCCCGAGGAGCGTGCGGCACGCAGGCGGGCAGCCGGGCCGGGCCATCTGCCCCCAGGGGTCCTGCCCCCAGCGGCCTCCAGGGCCCCAGGCTCCCTGTGGGCAGTGGGCAGAGCCAGCCTCGCCCGGTGCGCCCGCCGGGTACCGAGACAAGGCAGGAGTGACAGGGGCTGGGCCGGCAGCACACGGGGCCGCGGGGGCGGGCGGGGGTCCTCGCTGCTGGCATGCGCCTTCACGGGGTATGAGCTTCACAACCCACCACGCTGTATCAGACAAATCTACGCACGTCTGCCACACCCCAATAAGACCTTTTTTTTTTTTTTTCCATTTCTGGCCTCCCCGAGGAGGGCTGGGGCACACGGGGGTGGAGACGAGCGGCCCAGAGCTGGAGCAGACCCAGAGCGGTTGCTTACCTGGGGGGCGGTCGAAGGCATGGCCGAGCGGGGGTGTGGAGCCGTAGGCCAGGTCAAAGGGGCCCCACTCTTCTACCTGCAGGAGAAGGCGGGCGGCTTGGGGGTGCAGAGCGCTCCCCGTGGCCCGGGTGCCTGTGACTCAGGCTGACCCTCCGAGGGGGGCGGGCGGCGCCACCCACCGGTCAGGCCCGCCTCTGTGGCTGAGGGATGCAGAGAGCCCAGTTCCTCCCCCTGGGGGCGCCGGCCCCCGTCAGAGTCCTGGGGACCGGAGATGACTCTGTGTGCTAGTGTGGCCCTTAGAGACCCCCCCCCCCCCCGAGAGGCTGACACGGTATTTGCATGGACTTTGCTGCTGGAAAATCCACAGGGAGCCCCTGCCGGCCTCCCCTAGGGAGGATGAGCGGCACCCCAGCCCACCCCGGCCACCCACAGCCCTGAGCTGAGACTCAGACGCTCTCTGTCCACCAAGGCCCCAGGTGTCCCCGCCCAGGTGACCTGAGGGACCTGCTTAGAGACTAGCCTGTGTCTTTCTTCTTTTAAAAGCTCCTAGAGACCCAAACATCAGGTCTCCGGCTTTCCCTTTCTTTGTTTGCTGGCTGACCCGCAGCATATGGGGTTCCCAGGCCAAGGATCAGATTGCGACCTAAGCCGCAGCTGCGGCAACACCGGATCCTTAACCAAATGAGCTGGGCCGGGGATCGAACCTGCGTCCCAGTGCTCCCAAGATACCGCTGATCTTGCTGCGCCACAGCGGGAGCGCCAGGGCACCCTGGCCAGAGCAGCCCTGGCCTCCCAGGACCCCCCTCAAATCACTTCCCAGAAGCCTGCACCCCCAGCACGTCCCGTCACGGGGACCTATGACCCTGGCCCAGCTGTGCTCCTGGTGGCATCTGCCCCTCGTTGTCCATCTCGGCTGCCGACTGGAGCCAGGTCCAGCTGGGTATCCGGCTGGGGCTTGGGTGGGGCCGAGGGCACCGGGGGAGGTGGAGGTGCGCCCACGCCCCACATGCAGGTGGCAGGTGATGACCCCAGGAAACGCCGGGAAGGAAGCAGGGTCTTAGAGGGAACCTGGGGTGCACTTTAGATCCCCCAAAACCGCAGCCAGGCGTGGCCTCATAGACGCGGGGGCGGCCGGCCCGCATCTCTGCACACGGTGGGAAAGCCCACTTCACAGGCCTCGGCGGGGAGCGTGGCCAGCACCGCCTGTGGGGGGCTTGACTCAAGCTCGTTAAGGGGTGTGGGCTGAGCCAGCGGCTGTCCCTCCTCTGCTGCGTGCGAGCCCTCGTGTCGCCATCCCGTCCCCCACTGACCACCCTACCCTGCGAGGGAGGACCCCGCCAGGGCCTGGGACGAGCTCCAGAAACGCTCCCGGTGGGTGTCTGGAGGGTCGGGGGAGGGCGCACAGACACAGTCCTGGGCTCTGGGGAGGGGGCATGATGGAGGGACCTTCTCAGGCTCGGAGGGGGGACCGGCGCCCTGGACTCGGCCCTGGGGGCAGAGCCGACCCCCTTGTTGGCTTTTTCCTCACCGCCCCGGCCCCTCAGACCCTCTGCCCAGGCGAGAGGCCGCATCTGGGAGGGGACCAGGGACCAGGGCCCTCCCAGGAGGAGGCGTCCCGGCCCCTCCCTCTGCAGTGACAGCCCCGGCCGAGCTGGGGGCCGCTGAGTCATTTTCAGGCCCTTCCTCCAAGGCCGCATCCAGGACAGCAGGGAGTGACGGGCTTCGAAGGGCCAGGGCGCTCGGAGGGTCTGCAAAGGCTCAGCGGGGGCCTGCGTTCAATCCTCAGCGTTTCATTTAAGCGGGGGCAGCAGGCCGACCGTCCTCTCGGGCGGCGTGGGGGCCGCGAGGGCGCCCGTCTCCTCTGCCCCACCGCGTGGGCGACTCCTGCCGGACCCCGTCTGCACTGCCGCCCGCCCCGGCCCAGCAGCGCCCCCGAGGACCGCCCACGCCTGCGCTCACCTTGCCGCTGCGGCCACCGGCGGTACTTACGTCCCTCCTCACCACGTTGGTGACATCATCCAAGTGCCTCAGCGTCCCCGCCTCAGAACCGTTCTCCACGAAGCCCAAACTCGTCAGCTCTGCTGGGGGCAAAGGGGGCCGGGAGGGCCACCGCTGGCTTTGACCCCACGCGGACTCCAAGGGCCAGCGCTCCATCCGAAAACATGCCTATCTCTTTACACTTATTAATTTTGGGGTAGAGCTGACCTACAGCGCTGTGGGGCACGCACGCTTCATTTCTTCAAGGACACGACAGGGAACCAAGGCGGGAGACGCTGGCTGCGTTATCAGTTATTGCCATTACGTAAGCAAACCCCGCCGAGTGTTGATTTCAGAAAGTAAGCTCCCTGGCTGCAGTGTCACTTTCTAGGTTAGGAAACCACGGGGGGTGGCAGCCCACACTGTTGTCACCCGGCCAGGCTGTGACACGGCTGGCGGGCAGGCGCCCATGGCCTGGGCAGGGGAAGCCCAGCCCAGAAAGGGCCGCCGCATTCAAGTAAGGACGACGGCTGGGTGGAGCCTGGAGGGCTGGGCAGCCGTGGGCCACGACCCCTGGGCTCCTTCAGGGTCAAGCTACTCCCGATCATACGTCTCGGGGCCTCGTGTCCGCAGCTTGGGCATGAATGAGGTCACTGACCACACGGCAGTGTCCCCGCACAGCGCCAGGATGGGGCCGAGCCCCCACACCATCTGGCCACAGAGTAAGCAGAATTTTTCATGGATTCTTCTTCTGTCTGGGGCCCCAGAGGAATCCACAGGATTTCCCAAGGCACCAGCAGGGGTGGGGAGGCCGGCTGGGGCGCCCGCGGGACTCCCAGGCAGGGCTGGAAGGCGGCAGCACGTGGCCAGCCTGGGGGCTGGGAGATTCCGGGAGGGCGGGGGCAGGGGGCCCAGGGAACGGGGGCACCGCCTGGGCGGCCAGGTGAGCAGAGGCAGGCGTCGGAGGTGTGGTGGCCTCGGGCAGGGGGGTCCTTGGCAGAGAGTCTGGCCGCAGGGCCCTCATTCTGGCACTTTCTTTCCAAGGCTGAAGGAATGAGCCCTGGGTACTCCTGCACGCCCCCAAGCCCCCCACCTCCGGAAAATGCCTCTCATTTCACCGGGGTTGGCCCCCCGCCCCCTTTGCCTTCCACGCTAGCACGCGCGTGCACACGCACACAGGCACACGCACACGCTGGGTCCCCCGGGGTCTCGCCCAGGCAGCCCCATCTTCCAGCGCGAGTCCTTGGACGTCACCGGACTCACCTGTCTTGATGTCCCCAAAAAGGGACAGCACGCGGACTGGCTTTCTCTTCCACACGGGCACAGTTTCATACATCTCAAGGGGACTGTCCTATTTATTTTTTTTGAGAAAGGGGGTTCGGATGACCGCTAGGTCATAGAGCCCAGGAGTGACAGGAGAGTTCTTTCGGGGCTGTCGGAGGCATCCCCCCGCCCCCGGCCCCCAAGAAGAAGGGAGACGCCCTTGCCTGGGGGCGGCCCCGCCCCGACCGCTGCCCCCAGGCCTCCAGAAACCCCCCTCCAGCCGGGGCCCCTCCCCGGCCCCACCCAGGCGTCTCCAGCACCCGACTGGCAGTGCCCGGGGACTGCCCTGGTTGTGACAGAAGCTAATTCTATCCTGAAAGGAACCCCTTCCCTGTGTTTCCAAGGCCTGGGACTCAACCGAGCCCTCCCTGCACCCTGTGCGGGCTCTGAACGTGGGCCCCCGGCCACTGCGAGGCCCTGAGGGCGGCCAGCACAGGACCTCTCCCAGGCCAACACCGAGCCGGCCCCTGGGTCCCGTGAGGGGCCGGGAAGGCCTGGGTAACACCGCCCTCCCTCGCAGGGCACTGGCTGGCAGTCACCCCGTGGGTCCATGTATGAAACGGGCAACCCCAGAGCCCCTGACCCCCAGGAGGTTCACCGAGTGGGTGCCTGGCCTCCAGCGAGCGCAACGCCAAGCTGCAGATGGGAGACCAGGCCTGAGCAGGGGGCTGCCTGCCTCAGGGGCTCCCAGGAGCCTGGAGCCGCGGGGTGGGGGTGGGGGGCTGCCCGCGGGGTTGGGGGTGGGGCTGCCCAGGGCTCGGGGCAGATGGCTGGTGCCCAGCGCGGGCAAGGGCTGCAGGAGGAAGGGCAGGTGGTGCTGGGCTGCCCAGAAGCGAGGAGCGCAGGGCAGATCCAGGAGACTTGGGGATGTGTGTCCCGACTCCCCTTGGCGGTGGGCGCATCCAGCCTGCACCCCGCGCTGGGCCCTGAGAATCTGCTCCGCCCTGGGCGTGAAACTCCCCCACTGCCATTTGCAGCTGGGGGCCTTTCTGCACCGAGACGGACGGTTTCTGCCACAAATGGAAGCGTCTACGAGGAGCGCACACGCCCCGCTCCCATCCAGTGTCAGGGAGCGCCTGGCGGTGTGTCCACCGTGTGCCCCGTGGCTGGCACCCCCCAGGGCATGGCGGCCCTCCCTCTGCATCCCCGTCCCCCAGGCCTCCCCCTCCGCCTGTGATGTGACAAGAGTCATGGCCTTGCACCATAGAATGACCTCACCTCGCTCAAGATCCTTAACTACGTTACGTCAGCAAGGGCCCTGTTTCCAAAATCAGTGACGTTCACAGGTACCAGGGGTCAGGACTCGGCTGTTTCTCTGCCGGGCGGGGGCGCGGGGGCGGCCACCCCTGCCCAGCTCCTGGCTCCCTCCATCTGATGGCCTCTGGGCCCGCCCCTGCTGAGCCCCTCGCCTGCCTCCTGCCAGCGCCTCGCTCCCAGGCAGAAGCCAAGCCGCTGGGCTGGAGTGATGCTGAGAAGACAGACCAGCCGGTGGCAGCTGCCAGCGAAGACGAGGGTGAGAAAAGCGCACTTGCTTAAAAGCCTTTAACTTGATCAAGTGCTCAGAGTGGCTGGGTGCTCTGCACCCAGTCTCCAGGGAAAGGGGACAAAGGTAGCTCTGCCCGCAGCCCCAGCGCCCCTCACCGCCTCCCGGTCGTAGAAGGCCTTCAGCCGGCCGCGCCACTTCCTCCGCCCCCGCAGCAGCCCGCCGCGGGGGAAGGGCCGGCACAGGAAGCAGACCCAGTTACTCATGGCGTGAACTTTCCCCGAGGTCCCGGGGCTGACCAGGGTGTCGACACACTCGAAACAGTAGCATCTAGAATCAAAGAGAAAACCACAAGGACAGAAATGACCTTGGCTCGGCCACCAGGTGAAACCCCGGCGGTTCTGCAGGCACAGGGGAGGCCGCACCCAGCGCCAGAGCGAGCGACCGAAGCCACACTCGGGCTCAGGTGAGAAGGCAAAGATGGCACAGCGGGGAGCTCAGGCTGTGATCGGGGAAGGGGACCAGTCCCTCTTGAGGACCTAGAGCGACAGGAACCCAGCCATCTGCAGGAGGCAGCGGGGGCGGGGTGGGGGGGCGCACCGGCAGGTCTCAAAGACTCCCCTAAGCTAAGCATCTTCCTCCTCCAAATTCTGAGCCTGTGGAACCAGGAAAGACCTCCCAGCACCCCAAGTGCAGGAGCACCCGCTGCGGGGGAGAGATCTGGGGAGGGGGCTGTCAGTACGAGGGCAGCCCAGGAGGACTGAGGGGAGGGGCCCACAGAGCTCAGACTGGGGTGCGGCAGGAACTGGGGTGCGGCCGGGCAGGGTTCCTCTCACTGCCCTGCTTAATAATCGAGGGGGCAGCTGTGTCCCGGCGATCAAAACAGAAAGAAAAAAATTGCTAGCCCAGAGCTTTGGAGGCCCTCCTCCCCTGCACAGGTCAAGGCTTCACACCACGTGAGATATTTGAGATGGAAATTGAAAGCTCTGGAGAAAGTCCTCCTTTGTCGGGGGAATCCCGCTCCTCCCCCCACCACCACCCCGGGATGCGGAGAGAGAAGGATGGGAGTTTCCCAGGCTCGTGGCCAGTGGCCCTTCGTCCCTCGGCCCGGCTGCCCTGGCCTCTGGGCGCCCCTGGTCTCACCGGGTGCAGTCGGGGTTTTCACAGATGAGCAGCGTCTCTCCAGCGCAGCAGATGGAGCAGAAGGACTGGTACCCATCATCATCGTACAGGAAGAGGCACTCCAGGAACTTGTCCTTGACGAGGCAAAGCCGGGCTGCCTCCTTGCTCTCAGGCCTCTGCGCGCCTACCCTCAGCTCCCTGCTTACCTTGCACGGAGCACACATCCCGCCCTCAAACAGAGGGTGCTGCGTGTGTACCTGGAAACTTCCGCAGCAGATGCACAGGTCTGAGGTGAAAACCCACAGTGCAACCATCGGACAGGGCAACAGACTCAGAAGCACATTTAACACAAAAGGTACAAGACTTGTACATTGAAAACTGCAAACCATTGTTGAAAGAACTTAAAGATCAAACAGAGGCAGGGTGTCCCATGTTCATGGATGAGAAGACTATATAGTGTTAAAACGGCAAGCCTCCCCAAATCGGTCTCCAGATCCTTCTCAAAATCCTAACTCACTTTTTTTTCTAAGAAATTGATAAACTGACCCTAAAAATTCATATGAAAAGGCAAGGTATACAGAGTAGTGGGAAAAGGGTTGGTGATTGTCTGGGGTTGAAAGGGGGGAGGCCAAAGGGTGGGGAACACGGAGTGACTGCTGATGCGTACCAGTTTCTTTTTGGGGTGAGGAAAATGCCCTAAAATTAGGCTGTAGCGGTGGCTGCGCATACCAATAAATATACTAAAGGACGCTGACGTGTACACTTTAAAAGAAGCATCAGGACGCGTGGGGGCAGGTGGAGGGGCTACGAGCTGGGCACCAGCGGAGTGCACTGCCCTCTCCCAGGGACGGACGATGGAGTGAGTCTGCAAGCCTCTCCCAAGCTGGCTGACGCCGCTCGCCCTGGCAGGTGTGTGAGGCTCACCTGCTATGTCCCGCTGGTTGACCCTGACTTCATAGGCAATAAGTTCTGGAAAAGAAAAGAAGCAGCCTCTTCCTCTGCTCGCCTCCTAATTTAAACGGGTCAAGAGGCGAGGCTCACAAGTTGACCTTCTGCAGTCACAGGAGCCCAAGGACCTCCCCTCGTCTTTTCCAGTGACCCCTTGAACACCCAGGCTGGTGCGGTGGGGGAGGCTTGGGGTGGGGCTCTCCAGACCCTAACAGATGTGTGGCTGCTCCCCGAAGCCCGGACCCCTAGATGCCTGGGGTCAGCTCGGTCAGTGGTAGATCCTGTGCTAGAACCAGCACTCACCTCTGCCGGGCCCAGGTGGCGGTGGGGGTGGCAGCTCGCTGGAGCCCACCAGGATGACGTCCATGCTGCTCTCTGCCTCGGGGTCCAGGACTGGGCCGCGGCCACGCGGACAGCAGACCAGGAGGCAGAACACGCAGAGAGAGGGAAACAGTGGCCCATCAGCCTCTGCCCTGAGCCCCTGACCCCCAGCATGGGGACCGCGCAGCCCACCCAGCTCGCTCAGGCCCTACCCACCCCCCCGGTGACACCCACCCCTCCCGACCCCGGGTGGAGGGGCAGGAAGACGGACAGTGAGTGCCAACCTTGAGAGGGGGCTCGGAGGGCCCCTCCTCTCCAGGGCCCTTGCCACGGTGTGGGTCAGGGGCGGGCTCTGGCATGGCCCCAGGTCCACTGCGGCCCCTGCCTCCACCTGTGTCCGCCTGCACCGTGAGCCCCTCAGCTACCCCCACGCTCCTGCCTCCCAGTGTCCCCCGGCCCCAGCCCGTGGTCTCCCCCCTCAAACGCAACGGGCCGCGGAAAGGGCCTCACGGATTTCGCAGGGCGAGGGCCACGGCTCCACATCTAGCCTTGGCGCGGGGTCAGGGTCCGAGCCGTCCAGGGTCTCCGCGCTCAGGGTCTCTGGGGAGGAGAGGGCCATGGAGCCAGGGAAGGGGCCTTCCAGAACCCAGCAGGAAACCAGGCAGGTGCGGCTGGCTGGCCGGGTGGGGGGCGAAGGGCCCTCTCACGCGGGCGCGGGGTGCGGGGGCGGGGGCGCCCTCAGTGCCTAGAGGGTGTTCTGTGGAAGGGTGGGGGGCTTATGCAGGGTGCTC
>PVHT021183665.1:706274-729240 GCA_004024745.2 Catagonus wagneri
TGTGGGGGTGGGGGTGTGCACTGGCTCCCACCTCGCCAGCTGGGGCCACCCAAGGCCATCGCTGGCGCCCGGTCTCCCTCCTCCAGGTGACTTCCACTCTGGGCTGGGTCCCTCTCCGAGGGCGCGCACGCTTGGCTCCTCTGGGCCTCCTGACCTTTGCAGAGGCCAGGCACCTCCTAGTGCCCCCCTTTCGGGGCTGCACCCCACTTCTCAAATGGCTCCGGTGCCAGCAAGCTGGTCTGGGACCTGAGACTGGCTCAGTCCACCAGCTGGGCCTCCGCCCCCTGTCGCTTGGCCTTTGACCCTCTGGCTGCGGGTCGCCTTCTATCTCAGGGCAGAGCCGCAGAACCCACTTCCTTCGGCCGGCCGCCCCGTCTTCGGGGGCTCGCGCTCAGCTTCAGGATTCTAGATGCCCTCCCGCAGCCTGACAGCTGGCAGCGGCGGCCAGACCTGCCCCATCCCAGACATCCTGACATCTCCACCTGTCCCGGGCCCCCTCCCAGCCTGCTCCTCCCCCAGCTTCCCTCCAGGGTCCTTCCTCTCGCTCCCACAGCCAGCCTGCAGGAAACGCCTGCCCCAGACACGCCTAGCGCGTGACTCTGCCCTCCCCTGCCCGCGCCCACCTGGCCTGGCCATCTCGGGCTCCCCGGCCCTCTTCCCAGGCTGCCTCCCCTCCCACTGCTGTAAAACGCCCCCGCCCCCCACCGCCACCCCCACCCTCTGTCCTGTGTGCTGTCAGGCTCCTCCCCCGGAGTAGGGCTTCTTGGGCAGGGAGCTTTTGTTCGGCCTTTTTTTCCTTTCTCCTGAAGACTCTGAAGACATCAAGAGGCAAACGAGGGAAGAGGAGTTCCCATAGTGGCTCAGCGGAAACTAATTCGACTAGGAACCATGAGGTTGCGGGTTTGATTCCTGGCCTTGCTCAGTGGGTTAAGGATCCGATGTTGCCGTGAGCTGTGGTGTAGGTGACAGACGCAGCTCGGATCCCGTATTGCTGTGGCTGTGGTGTAGACCGGCAGCTGTAACTCCGACTGGACCCCTAGCCTGGGAACCTCCATATGCCATGTGGTCCTAAACGAAAAAAAAGGAAAAAAAAAATGCCATGAGGGAATATTACAAACAACTCTGCCTTCATAAATTTGACAGTTTTCAATTCCTAAAACCCCACTAAAGGCCACCACTAACTTGATATAAAATAGATAATTAGAATAGCCTGGGACTATTAAGGAAACTGAATGAATACTTAACACCCCTGCCCCACCCCTGCCAAATCTCCAAGCTCAGATTGTCTCACTGGGTTTTCTATGAGAAAGAATGAACACTTACTCTATACAATCCCTTCCAGAAAATAAAAGAGGAGGGACTCTGCCCTGATCATCGTGTGAAGCCGTCAGTTCCCTCCGTGTTATTTTTCTCGAGTCTTGCTCACGCCCAGCAAGGATTCGGAGGCGCAGGCGGCGGCGGGAGAGCCAGCGGTTCTGCAGCACAGCGCTGGAGGGGGCGGCCTCTCTAGGCAGGAGCGTTCGGTTCAGGAGCGGTTCGGTTCGGGGCTGGGGGGGAGCTCCTCAAACCCACAGCGCCTTAGGCTGAAAGTTACAGCTCTTGTCTGGGCCCATCTAGCGAGCCCTTCTGGTTTGTCTCCCCAAGGAAGAATGCCCCCTCGCACGCCTGGAGATCACAGTCTTGATCACAGTCAAGAGCCACGTTCGTCTGTAGCAGCATAAAGCAAATTTTATTTGCGCCCTGGGAGAGAGCGGGCTGTCCTGGGGTATGGACTGGTTGTACCTGGGTCTTTCCTTATATCCCCGTGCAGTGCATGTGTTTGGGGGCCCCGATTCTCCCACCCCAGGCCCACGAAGTTTTCCTATCCCAGCCCCCCCACCTCCATGCCGTGCATAAGGGCTGGGTGTTTGATCTCTGTATGGGGCATATTTGATCTTCAGACTGGCGTGACATAGGAGGCGTCATCTGCACGGGGATCAGGCAGGTGAGGGCTGGGTGACGTTCCTTCCCCAGCAGGGAGTGAGCCCCCCAGGCCGGTCAAGGTGCGGGAAGCAGGTTTCACTTCCTGGAAGGGGACTTGGGACCTGCAACAAAGCTAATCTCATCCTGACACCAAACTCAAACACAGTCAAAAAAGAAAACTAGAGACCCATATATCTTGTGCATAGATATGCAAAAAACCCTTAACAAAGTATTAGAAAATCAGATTCAACAAGATATACAACCACCAAGGGCAGTTTATTCCAGGGCTGCAAGGCTGGTTTGATAGCCAAAACAAAAAACAGAAAACAAAAAACAATCCATATAATTTGCCACTTTAACAGGCTAATGAAGAAAAATCATATGATCATATCAACCAATCACCAAAAAAAGCACTTAATAACATTTAACACTCATTCATGATAAAAACTGTCATAAACAGAGAAATAGAAGGGATTTCTGAAACATATAAAGAGCGTCTATGAAACACCTACAGCTTTTTTCCCTCTTGGATCAGGCTCAAGGCGAGGATACCCACTCATCACATTTATTCCGCAGTGTGCTGGGAATTCTAGCCTGTGTAATAAGGCAAGAAAAGGGAATAGAAGGCATACAGATCGGAAAGCAAGAAATCAAATCGTCCCTGTTTACAGAGGGCACAACGGTCTTTGCAGAAAATCTCCAAGATTCTGTAAAAAAACAAAACAAAAACAGTCCTAGAACAAATAAAATGAATTTGGCAAGGTTGTAGGATATAAGATGAACAGGTGAAAAATCATCTGTATTTCTAAACACTAGCAATGAATATTGTCAGAGACATCAAAATAAAAAATAAAAGCACAAATAGAGACACCAAAATACAAAATAAAAGCACAAATATAGACATTAAAATTAAAATTAAAAGCACAACACTTCCACTTGCTCAAAAAATTTTAAACCTTAGGTGTAAGTGTAACAAAGCATGTATAGAATCTGTGCTGAAAACTATAAAACATTGATGAAAGAAATCAATGAAGTGCTGAATAAATTGAGAAACCTACAACGATGGAGTGGGACACTCAACATAATAAATAGCACAATTTTCCTCAAATTGTAATTTCTATCAACATCCTAGCAAGAATATTTACAGAGATAAGATCATTCTAAAATTTACATGGAGGGGGGTGGGGGGATGCACTGTGGGTTTGGGACACAAAATCTATCGTATTGACTTATGATCTTTGTACACCTGTAACTGAAATAAAATTCATTGTTAATATGGATAAAAAATAAATAAAATACCTGTTGATATTGTAAAATAAATAAATAAATAAAATTTACACGGAAAATCAAAGGAACTAGAATAGATAAAACAATTTTAAAAAGGAATAGAATGCAGAGTTCCCACCATGGCTCAGTGATTAATGAACCCGACTAGTATCCATGTGGATGCGGGTTCGATCTCTGGCCCTGCGCAGCGGGTTAAGGATCCGACTTTGCCGTGAGCTGTGGTGTAGGTCGCAGACAAGGCTTGGATCCTGCGTTGCTGTGGCTGTGATGTAGGCCAGTGGTTACAACTCTGATTTGACCCCTAGCCTGGGAACCTCCATATGCCTCAGGTATGGCCCTAAAAAGACAAAAAAAAAAAAAAAAAGAATAAAATGGGAGGAATTGGTTTCAAGATTTCTCACATGGTTATAGTACTCAAGCATTTGTGGTATAGACAGAGATTAATGGCACAGAAAGAGAACCCAGAAATAGAGCCACGCAAATATGCTCAATGGATCTTTCTAAAATTAATTTATTTTTCTTTTTAGGGCCTCACTTGCCATATATAGGAGTTCCCAGACTAGGGGACGAACCGGAGTTACAGCTGCCAGCCTACGCCACAGCCACAGCCATGCCAGATCCGAGCCGCATCTGTGACCTACACCACAGCTCACAGCAATGCAGGATCCTTAACCCACTGAGCGAGGCCAGGGATCAAACCCACATCCTCATGAATACTAGTCAGGTTCATAATCCTCTGAGCCACAACAGGCTCTCCCTAAAAATTAATTAATTTGTATTGCAGTAAAATACACACAACATAAAGTCACCACTTTAACCATTTGGAAGTTTAAAATTCAGGAGCCACTGATACATCACAGCGTTGTATTAATTATCAGCTCGGTCTGTTTCCAGAACTTCTGTATCACCTCAGATGGAAACAGTTTCTCCTCCTTCCACCACCTCCTGGAAATCTGCTTTCTGTCTCTGTGAGTTTACCTATTTTGAGTATTTCACATAAATGAAATCACACACTAGGTGGCCTTTTCTGTCTGGCTTATTTCATTTAGTGTCATGTTTTCGAGGTTCATGCACGTTGTAACTGAGTGATATTTTATTGTATGGGTGGACCACACTTTGTCCATTCTTCTGTAGATGGTGTTTGGGTTGTTTCCTTTTTTTTTTTTTTTGTCTCTTTAGGGCTGCGCCTGTAGCATGTGGAGGTTCCCAGGCTAGGGATCAAATCGGAGCTGTAGCCATCAGCCACAGCCACAGCCACAGCCACAGCCAGATCCGAGCCGTGTCTGTGACCTACACCACAGCTCATGGCAACGCCGGATCCTTAACCCCCTGAGCAGGGCCAGGGATCGAACCTGCAGCCTCATGGATACTAGTCGAGTTCATTAACCACTGAGCCACGGCGGGAACTCCATCCACTCTTTGGCTGTTGTGAAGAGTGCTGCTGTTTCTGTGCAAGTTTTTTGCCCGAGTATCTGTCTTGGTCTCTCTGGGGTGTGCTGGGTCACGCGGTGAGGCTGTTGGACTCCCTGCGGGGACGCCGACAGCGCTGTGGAGCGGCTGCACCCATCACCGTGTGAGGGCTCCGTTTCTCCACGTCTTCTCTAGGCGCGTTCTTGTCTGTTTTCGATAACAGCCACCCCAGCGGGTGTGCAGTGGCGTCCCATTTGGTTTTTATTTGCATCGTCATATTGAGTAACGAATGATGCTGAGTGTCTTTTCTTGGGAAACAGGCCCACAAAAGCTAGAGAGCAAAAGAGGGTGCCAAAGTCCTGGTAGAGTCACCGGGGGACCGTCCCTCTCCTGGTGCCCACCACCCAAGGGTCCGCAGGGGGCAGGGCTGGGGCCCCTCCTGCGCTGCTCCCCCAGCTGAGCCCTGGGTTGCTGTCTGAGGGCCCCTGAGGTTATCCTAACGCAGGGTTCCTGGCGGCTGGCACCCCGGCTCTTCCAGGGGAGCCGTCTGGGAAAAGGGGAAGATTGTAAGTGGCCAGTCCTCCTTGAGGGGCCGAGGCCAAGCAGCCGAGGGACAGGGTCCCCTCTAGTCCCTACCTGGCTGCTGGGACTGCCTCCCCCACGATTTCGGGGCTTGTCACGCAGGGATCCTTTCTTCCTCCTCGCAGGCTGGGAGTGTCTGACGTGACCTGGGAACCCAAGGAGCATCCTGAACTGAGAGCATGGAGCTGGACACCTCCATCCTAGGCCATTTACTGGCTGTGTTACCTTGGTCAAGTTCCTTAACCTCTCTGTGCTCCAGTCTCCCCATGCGTAGAATGCGGATGGTGATAATCCAACGCCTGGTGCGTGGCGGGGCCGGTGTGCCTGGTACGCAGCATCGCCGTGATGCCAGAAAAGCCACCGGCTCGCCCCTCACTGAGGGGGACAGAAGCTCAGAGACGCGCTGTGGCTCCCGAGGGGCAGGCGAGTCGCTGCGCTGCTGCCTGGAGGAGGGAGGCTCCAGCCCCGAGGGCGGTGACCTGGCTGAAGGCAGGGTGGCTCTGGTCCTGGCCCTCCCGTGGTCCCCCAGGCCGCCTCCACACGTCCCGGGCCGCTCCAGGTCACCCACAGGTGGGGGCAGCGGCGGAAACCCCCGGCGTGGAGGAAAGTCCGAAACTCCACGGGGGCGGTTTGCTAGCCTCCGAGCCGGAGGCCGGGTGGTGCCCCAAGCGGCCAGGTCAGCGTGACCACACAGGCCACCTGCCGGGGACTGTGGCTTTTAAAAAGTGAAGTGAAGCCTTTATCTTCTTGGCAGGTTTTCCTTTCCCTTGACGAGTTAGCTTGAGGCTCAGGTGTCCCCAAAACCACCCAGGCCCCCCACCCCGGGAGAAAATGCAACCAGGTGGCGTGTGACAATGTTGCTGAAGGGACTAGGGGCTCTGGGCCGGTCAATTCCAGGCCACAGGCAAAGCCCTGACATCCGGGTGCCTCTGGGTGTGAATGTGGGGCGACGTCGTCGTGCAGGGAGGCCTGGCCCCTGAGCCCCACATCTCCAAGGCCACCCCCCAGCACAGCAGCCGGTGGGCTCAGCACCAGAGGTAGGCACTCCTGCTCCCGGCTCAGTCCCCAGAACATTCTACAGGTGAGCTACTGGCTCCCTGGCCACTGAGACGACAGCCCCACAGCCCTCGCCACCGCCCCCCATGACCAAAAGCCCCGACAGCCCCGACACCTGCCCGGGAGCACCCGGAGCTGAGCCGTCAAGGGCCGAGGTCTGGAGGCCGGGAGGCCAAGGCAGGGCTCCCGCCGCGGGGGCACCTCAGCCTGAACCCCCCGCTCAGGGCTGACACCCAGGAGAAGTCCCTGCCCAGGCGGTCAAGACTCCCCTGCCCCCGCCCCTTGCAGCCGTCCCAGCCCGGAGCTGGCCCTGACCCCAGGCTTCCGGAAGCCCCACCCACCCTCCAGTCCCATCCACAGGCACCCAGCTTCCTCCTCCAGCACAGCCTGACCCGGTCATTTCCCCCAAAAGGGCTCCCGGGCTCTGCAGCCTGACCACAACGACAGGCCTTCGCCCCCGTGTCCCGCGTCCCTGTGCCACCTGGGCCCTGGTCTCTAGAGTCCCCACCCTCGGCCCCCGCCCCCTTTGCCGGAGCTGCTCCCCTCACGGACACAGGGACCCTGGCCGCAGTCCACCAGGCAGCCCTGCCCGCTCCCCCAGGGTGTCTGTCCCGCAGCCTCTGTCCTCCCCCCAACCCAAGAAGGCTCCCGGGGCGTCTCCCTGGGCTGTGAGCCAGGCAAAGACGGAGGCTCCCATGGCCCAAACCCAGGCATGTCTGTCCTTGGGGTCAGCCGCCTTCTGGAAGCTTTACTCTCTAACACACCTGGGGGACGCCCAGTGGAGTGTGTTCCTTTTAGTTTAGTTTAGCTTTAGTTTTATGGCTTCACCAGCATATGGAAGTTCCTGGGCCGGGAACTGAATCTGAGCTGAGCTGCGACAATGCTGAATCCTTTAACCCACTGTGCTGGGCTGGGGGTCGAACCTGCATCTCCTCAGTGAATGGAGCTGCTGCAGTCGGATTCTTAGCCCAGTGGGCCATGGCGGGAACTCCTGGAATGTGTTCATTTTATTTTTTAATTTTTTAACTTTTTTGTCTTTTTGCCTTATCTAGGGCCGCACTCGCAGCATATGGAGGTTCCCAGGCTAGGGGTCCAATCGGAGCTGTAGCCGCCGACCTTCACCACAGCCACAGCAACGTGGGGTCCGATCCATGTCTGCAACCTACACCCCAGGTCACGGCAACGCCAAATCCTTAACCCACTGAGCGAGGCCAGGGATCGAACCCGCAACCTCATCATTCCTAGTCGGATTCATCAACCACTGAACCACAGCGGGAACTCTCTGGAATGTGTTCATTTTAAAGACAAGGGGACTGAAGCCTGGAGAACCCCACATCACCCAGCTTCCAGGCAATGCCCAGAGCTGAACCCACTGACACACTCCAGCCACGCCCCAGGTCCTCCCTCAGGCCACCCTCCAGCCCCAGGATGGGAGCAGCTGCCACGGAGGTGCCAGCGCCCCACCGGGACCCTACCCCAGTGCAGCCCCATGGAGGCTTCTGGTCCCAGCCTCTCTGAGCTGCTGGAGGACCGGGGCAGCCCCCGCAGGTGCCTGAGAGGCGCGGGTGGGTGAACACCTGTCCTGGCTCCCTGGGTTTGAACAGGGCCCCGTAGGATGCTGTCCAGAACCACATCTTGGGAACTGAGTCAGGTCAGGCCCCTTCCACTCTCCGTTTCAGGGAAGTTTCGTTCCTGCCTCTCAGGAAGCTGCCTGCGCCCTGATTGGCTCGGACGGAGCGCCTCTGCTCCCTCCACCGCGAGCCACATATATCAGCGACCCGGCCGCGCTCAGCCCGGGGAGGCCGGAGGGAGCGCTCCCGCCTCCTCCCCACCCGCAGGAGCCCCGCGGCGCAGGGGGAGCGCGGGGACCAGGAGGCGGGCACGGCCCAGACACCCCGCAAGTCCGGCGGGACCCCAGGCGGGGCGAGGGAGCCCCCAGCCCCGCGACCCCGGGCCCCACGATGGCGGGCGAGGCCCGTGCGGGCGGGGACGCAGCGCTGCGCCGCCTCCTGAGGCTGCACCGCACGGAGATCGCCGTGGCGGTGGACAGCGCCTTCCCGCTGCTGCACGCGCTGGCCGACCACGAGGTGGTCCCCGAGGACAAGTTCCAGGTGGGCCCCCATCCAGACCAACAGCGCCCCAGCCTGCGCCAATCCCGCGCCCCGGAGCCCGCGGGGTCGCCGAAGACCCGTGCCAGATGGATCCTCCCCTCTCCCGCCCCCAACACCCTTCCCCGCCCCCAGCCCCACCCACCAACCGAGCGAACCGTCTCCAGGACAAGTTCCGGTGCCCCTACCCCAGACCCCCGCGCCAGCCGCCCCAAGTTAAGGGGATGGACGCAGGTGACGCGGTCAGGCTCCACCCTCTGGCCCCGCAGCCCAGGTGGCAGGAAGGGGCACCTGGGGGCGGGGGGCAAGGCAGGGCCCCCATTCCCCCCTCTGCTTCAGGAGACCCTGCGTCTGAAGGAGAAGGAGGGCTGTCCACAGGCCTTCCACGCGCTGCTCTCCTGGCTCCTGACCCGGGACGCGGCTGTCATCCTGGACTTCTGGAGGGTTCTCTTTAAGGACTACAACCTGGAGAGATATGCCAGGCTGCAGCCCATCCTAGACAGCTTCCCCAAAGGTGGGGGCACGGGGCTGGGGGCCGCCGGCCCGCCGCCCTCACTGGGGCAGCCCCTGGACGTGAGAGGGAGCGGGGGGTTCAGGGACGGCACCCGGACCGCCTGGGGTTCCAAGAGGCCAAGGGCACGGCCTCACCTCCCTGAACAGGGCGTCAGTGCCGGGCCTGAGGCTGGGCCCGGCCCCTGTGCGCCCCGCAGATGTGGACCTCAGCCAGCCCCGGAAGCCGAGGAAGCCCCCAGCCGGCCCCAAGGCCGGCGTGCTGCTGCCCAGGCCCCCCACCAAGAGGAAGGCCCTGGAGGAGCCGCGGGCCACCCCGCCAGCAGCCCTGTCCCCGAGGGCCATCTCCAGCCCAGGTACCCAGTGTGAGGAGCTGGCGGGGCCACTGATTCCCCGGGGGCTCCTGACACCCGCCTTCACACCCCCTCCCAGACGGACCCTGGGAGCGTCTGCCCTGCCTGCTTGGCCCAGAGCCAGCCTGGCAGAGGGCCTTCTGGGCACTTGGACGGACACCCTGGGTGGGCCGGCAGCCCTGTTGTCGCCTGGGCCCATGAGTGGTGGTGGGGGGGTGTACCTTCCTTCTCCCCCTGGGCACCAGAGCTGGGAAAGCAAGGGGACCTACGGAGTTGGGGAGGCCCTACCTGGGCCCTCCCAGCTGCCCCCAGCCTTGGCCCGGCGGGGAGAGGGGGGCCAGGCTGTCTCTGCCCCTCCACCCCCACCAGCAGGCCCCCAGGCCAAGGCCAAGCCCTCCAAGAAGCTGGACGGCAGCGCAGAGCCGCAGCGCCTCCCACTGGGCAATGGTGAGCAGACCGGGGGTCGAGGGGCCGGGGCCCCCTGGGCCGGTGCTGGCCTGGTGGCTCACCCCAAAGCCTCCGCTGCTGCCGCGACAGAGGGGCTGCTGGGGGTCACCCCGCCCGTGCCCACCTGCATGCCCGGTCCTTCAGGGCCGGCTTGGACTCTGCTTCCTCCGGCGTGTCCTCCCCGGTCCCTCCGCTGGGTGCAGCCTGGGACCCAGAGACCCCAGCGCCGACCCTGGGAGCGGTGCCTCCCCCAGCACGACCCAAGGCCACGGCCCAGGGTTCCTGTCCATTCCTGCCCGCTGTGTCCAGTCAGCTCACACACCCCACACCTCACAGCACACTGCGCTTGTGTCCACACACACACACACACACACACACACACACACTCCACGGCCGTCACTGTGCTTACATGTGGGCTGTCCGTCCGTCCGTCTGGCCGGCCCTGGGGGAAGAAGGAGGATTTTCATCGCCGCTGCTCGTGCACAGGGCCGTCCTCCAGTGGCTGAGCGCCATCTCGTGTCCCCACCCCCAGGAATCCAGACCATGTCCACTTCGGTCCAGAGAGCCATGGCCGTGTCGTCCGGCGATGTCCCAGGAGCCCGTGGGGCCCTGGAGGGGATTCTCATCCAGCAGGTGTTCGGGTCAGGTAGGCGGCGCTGGGAGGGGCTGCCGGGGGGTACAGTCCCCACGCAGCTCCGGGCGGCCCCAGGGCAGCGGCACGCGGACTAGGCCGCCAGCGCCCCCACTCCCCGCAGTGGGTCTGCCGTCTTGGAGGGGTGGGTGCAGGTGGGCGACTCTTGGACCCTCTACACAGCACCCGGCCCCTGCCCCAGCCCTCACCCCCTCCGCCAGTCTCTGTGCCGGGCCCCCTCTGGGCGTGCTCAGGGCCCTGGGAGCTGATGCGGGCTCTGGCCTCACCCACTGGGGGGGTCCCAAAGACCCCTGCAGTAGTTTCCTAGGGCTGTTATGACAAATTGTCACAAACTGGGTGGCTCAAAGCAACAGCGACTTGCTCTCAGGAGGCCGTGGGATGGAAACTTTTGGGCCTCCGTTCCCGGTGTGGCCTGCAGCCTCCTCCCGTGGCTTGCGGCCACATGGCTCCAGCCTCCTGGACTCAGGGCCTCCTCCTTGTGTCTGTCTGCGTCCTCTTATAAAGACACTGTCATTGGACTTAGGGTCCAGAGTGAGCCCATCTTAACCAGTCACACCTGCAAAGACCCCAGCTGCAAGTGAGCTTGGCCTTCCAGGGCTCCGAGAGGCTGTGGATCTGGGAGACGTGCTTCTCCAGGGAGTGATCGCGGCCGTGTGCGGGACCCTGGCCCCAGAGCTGAGGGGCCGGGCTTGCGGGAGGAACAGCAAGCTGTACAGCTCCGCTGCCCGGCTCCCGTCTCCTCCCAGCTGGCTCCAAGAAGTGCATCCAGGTTGGGGGGGAGTTTTACACTCCCGGCAAGTTTGAAGAGCCCGGCGGGGGGAAGAACAAGACACGCAGTGGCGGCCTGAAGACCCTGGCCCGAGCCAAGGGGCCCCAGGCTGTCGCCCCTGTAAGCGCTGCCCACCAACCCCGGGGAGGCCTGGCCCTGGGCCCCTCCCCCAGCACACACGGGGCAGCAGCGGCAGCTCCGGGTCCAGAGCTCTGCTGGGGGAGGGGACCGCCCTCCTGCCCACTGCGTCCCTTGCAGGTGACTCTTCCTCTCCCTCGCAGGGTGGAGACGATTCGAGGACCGGCCGGCAGGACAGGGCCCCTGCCCCCCCCGCCCCTCCCAGCGAGCCCCAGCCGCACCAGGTAATGCCCTGCCTGTCCCCAGGAACCCAAGGGCAAGGGTGGCTCCTTCTTCACCCTGCCGCCTGTCCTGGGCACTCGCTGCAAGGACTGGAGGACCGGGTCGAAGCTTTTGTTTGCAGAGTGGAGCTCTTTTTTTTCTTTTAATAGCATTTCTTTTCCCTGATAATATGCAATTGCAAAAATTCCTAAGTCAGAGCTAGCAAAAGTCCTCCTGGGCTCTTAAAACCACAGTTTCGGTCCAGGCACAAGGTGTTCTGGGTCTCAGCGGGGCCCTCGGGTGGGGGCGGCGGAGGAACCTGTTGGGCTCCAGCACCGTTTCTGAACAGGGTAGAACCAGGCATATATTCCAGCACCCCCGCCAGACACTACTGGGCCCCCGCACCCAGCAATGTGTAGGACCCCTGCCCGCTCCCAGGAGCTCCCAGGCTGGCGGGTCGGTGTGGGGGCTTTGCTACAGCGAGTGTGCTCATTGCTGTGTGAGGCTGTCCCACCCTGCAATCCCGGGGGGCTTCTGAAGGAGGTGGCATGTGGCTGGGTGCAGTAGGCGCCTTCCAGGCCAGGGGGCAAGCAGAGGGGACAGCGGGGCGGCGGGGGGGGTTGTACTGCTGGGCCTGTCTCTCCGCCGCCTTCTGAGGAAGGGGCTGTGTCGGGTGGGCTGGAGTCTCAGGGCCGCGCGGAGCGCAGGCACCCACGAGACACCAGGCCCTCCTAAGCACTGTCCTTCCCACGTGGGACGGAGCCGGGAGGTGTTCGGGTACGGTCTCAGACAGAGGGGCCTTGGGGAGCCCTGGGGAGCGGGCAGGCAGGCAAGGCGGAACTCCAGGCAGGGAGCGGGCTGGGGACCTGGGTGCCTCGGAGCGGGGTGGGGGGGTGCTGCCAGGGGAGCTGCCTGGTGGGGGGAGTCTGCCGGGAGGGCGCCCACCCCGGATCCTGCAGAGGATGCGTGTCCCCTGCCTGCGTCAGAAGAACGAGGACGAGTGTGCCGTGTGCCGGGACGGCGGGGAGCTCATCTGCTGTGACGGCTGCCCTCGCGCCTTCCACCTGGCCTGCCTGTCCCCGCCGCTCAGGGACATACCCAGGTGAGCCTGGTCCCGCCGCCCCCGAGCACGCATGTCCGGAAATCTCCCAGCCACAGATGGGCACAGAGGCCCGCTGGGAGGGGCCGCGCTGTCCCCCCAGCCTGGCCAGTGGGCCCCCTGAGGGTGGCAGAGCAAATTGGAGAGGCCGTCCTGTCCCTTCTCTCCCCACCTCCCCAGACCAAACTCCCCTGAGCAGCAGACCCCCAGCCCTAAGCAAAGTCTGACCCCAAGGGGCTGGGGGGCTCAGAGGCCATAGAGCTGCTCCCCATCCTCGGCCCAGCGCGAGGCCTCCTGCGCCGCCTGTCCTGGCCACCTGCTCCCACAGGCCCGGGTGCTTTGATCTTGGGGAAGAGCACCGGGTGGGAGTTGTGGTCCCCGCCCTGCCCCCACTCGCCGCTTGACCTTGACCGGGTCTCATCTGTCCGAGCTAAAACAGAGGGGTTTGGCCAGGGCCATCAGTGGCTGCGCTCCACGCTGCCGCCTTCCATTCTCTTCCTTCCTGCCCTTGTCTGGCTCCCGCTCTGTGGGCACCGTCCCCCGTGGACGAGGGCAGTATACACAGCGGTGTAAGCAGGCCAGGCTGCGGAGGCGGCCCCTGCTGGTTAGGGGTGTGGGAATTCTAGGGACTCACCAGAGAAGCACTCAGGGGACGTGCCAGCCAGCCACGCCACCAGGGGTGACTGCCCTGGCCTCCTGCCCTCCTGCTGACTGGCCGGGCAGGCCCTGCCACCGTGGCTCAGCCCGCTTCCCCGCTGGGCCTCATTCCCACCTGGGAAGGGCGACCAGGAGCTCTGGCCCCGCTGCGCTGCGGGCTTGCGAGCCTGCCGTCCCCTCTGCTTTGTCCTCCTCTCTGGCGGTGGTGCGTGAGCAGTGGGACCTGGAGGTGCTCCAGCTGCCTCCAGGGACGATCCCAGCAGGACCCGGCCCTGGCCGAGGGGCCCCGGCCCCAGGAGCCCCCTGAAGAGACCCCGGTACGCACGGCCCACTCCCAGTCCCTCCGTCTTCCTGCTCCCTGCCTCCTGGCCACCCCTGTGGGTCAGGCCTGCCCCAGCCTGGCCCCACCAATTCGACTTTCTCCTGAGGGGCCCTGTTTCTCAGTCCTCCGATGTGGGGGCCCCGGCTGAGTCAGCGGATGTGCTCTGACTGCTCATAATGTTCTCCTAGAATGTTCTCAGTGTTCTGTTGCCACAAAGACGAAGGGTACGATAGGTACCCTAGTGTGTGCTGTGTCTCCTGGCACAGCCTGTGAGGTCACGGGGCTCCTCAGGGCTTCATGTGGGGCACAGGCCAGGGACCCTGCTGGGGCCACAGAGCCAGGAACTGCACCCGGGCCTCTCCCACCCGTGGTTCCTCCTGCGACACGGGTCCCGGTCCCCAGCGTCCCAGCAGTCATTAACTCCTGTGTGGCGCTGGGCAGGTTCCCTGTGGCCCCTCCGAGCACCGACCCTCTGGTTCCAGGTCCTCCTGGGACTGAGGTCAGCCAGAGAGGAGGCCAGGGGACTGCCCAGGGAGCCCCCAGCGGGAATGGATGCTGCTGTTCCCTACAAGCACCTGCTGGCCCCGCCTTCCGCAGCCCCCCTTCCTGTGCTGGAGCCCGTGGCTCTGCGCCCCCTGCTGTGTGTGGGCCCTGAGGGGCCGCAGGTGAGGAGGGGGCTGGGGTCCAGGTGCTTGTCTTCGGCGAGCTTGGAGTCCAGGGGCAACCAGGGAACCTGAAATAGGAGGGGGCAGGCAGGGGGAAGGAGGCAGGAGGCAGGCGGGCGTTAGGCCTGGGGCTGGAGGAGGCCCCTGCAAGGAGCAGCCAGGCCGGCCCTGGGGAGGGCAGGTGGGAGGAGGCTGGCGGGAGGCACTGGGGCTGCTGTGAGGTTGCCCAGAACCAGGTGGGGGCTCTGAGAGGCAGGGGGAGAGGTGGGACTCCCGGAGGGATTCGCGGGGGCTGGGGTGTGACCCTTCTCTCCTGGATCTTGAAACCCTCATTATGCCCATCTCAAAAAGATAGGGCAACAAAGGGGGCGGTTTGGAGCCCCAGGCCTCCCAGCTCCCTCTGAGGCAGCGCCCTTCCGGGAACCCCCTGACCAGCCCCAAGAGGGACCGAGGTCGGGGCACCTGGTTTCTCCAAGTTGGGGGGATCCCGAAACCTCGCCGCCCTCCCCCGCGCCCCTCCCAGCCGTTCCTCCCCGCCCGGGTCACCGCGCCACCGTCCATCCGCAGGGCCCAGCGTCCGGCGCGCGATGCGGAGTGTGCGGAGACGGCGCGGACGCGCTGCGGTGCGCACACTGCGCCGCCGCCTTCCACTGGCACTGCCACTTCCCCGCGGGCGCCGCCCGGCCTGGGTGAGTGCCGGGTACCAAGGACGGGGGAGCGGAGGGGCGACGGGGGGCCGGGGCCCCTCTGCGCAGCCGGCAACCCGTCCTCTCTCTCCAGGGCCGCCCCGCGCTGCAGATTCTGCTCTGGAGACATCGCCCCGGGCCCCGCCCCCGGCCCCGCCCCCGGGGAGGGGGTGCCTGCCGCGAGCCCCGCCCCCAGCCCCGCCCGCCCGGCTCCCGGGACCCCCAAGCTCTGCGCAGCCGCGGGCCCTGGGGCGCAGGTGAGCGGGGCGTCGCTGTGGGGCTGGAGGTTGGGGGAGTTCATCTCCAGGGGAGGCTCGGGGCGCCACTTTCGGGGGTGTGCACCGTACGTCCTGACGTATATACAGTATTTTTGTTTAAATCGATTCCCGTTTGATAACTTAAATCTGCCACCCTCCTGAGCATCGGCGGCGGCTACGAAGTCACCGCTTGGATGCGGGCCTGTCTCACGGTCAACCCAGGCCCAGGGCTCCCCTAACCCCCAGCACCCTCCTACGAGGAGTGCCACCCTGGGGTGGGGGTGGGGCAGGGAGAGCCGGAAGGAGGGACCGCATCAGGTGCCCTCCCCCGCCCCCCATCTTTTCCCACCTTTACTTCCCAGGGCTTCCTCAGAACCTGGGGCTCCCTGTGTGCCTCCCGTTCAGAGGCCTGGGGGAGGTGGGCGCCTGCCCTGACTGCCTCAGTGGGGGCCTTCCTGCCCGCAACCCCGCCCCCGGAGAGTCGGGGGGCGGGGCCCCGAGCGGCGAAGGCCTAGCCCCTCCTACCTGCCAGCCGCCGCATGCTCCCTGGGACCCCGGGCACCTGGGGCTCACCCCTCTCTCCTTGGGCCCACCAGCCTGCACCACGCCTGCTGAGCCCCCACCCAGGGCCGGTGGCACCTCCAAGGGCCAGTGGAAGTGTCATGCTTCCACCCTTTGAGCTACACAGCCGCAGTTCCACATGGTTCCTGTGGAACGGCCTTCTCCCCCCGCCCCCCAGCTGGTGAGCCAGGGGGCTCGCCTCGGCCCGCGCTGGGCCCTGGCCCAGGGGCTCGGTCAGAACGCTTGGGTGGCTGGTGGGCTGACATGGAATCGGGCAGCCCTCTTCTCTGGGCCTCAGGTTTCCTGCTGGGGACAGGATCCCTCCTGTCTGGTCTGTTCCCCAGAGCGCTGGAGGCAGGCAGGCCCAGGGGCCCTGGGCGGCCAGCTTCCGGGGTGGCGGGGCCCTGGGCAGGCAGCCGCGAGCTGGCTCACGTGCACGCCGGGTCTGTCCAAGGAGCTGGATGCTAGAATTCAGTTCCTAGGGTCCCGCCTGGAGAACGCACCGCACCCCACGGCACCGGGCCCCTGCTGCCTCGGAGGGAGCCCTGTTTCCGTGGGGATGACCCCAGCAGGGGCGGGAGGCTGGACTGACCTCCTCCTTTTCCTGGGTTCCAGGTGGGGGATGATTCTGCTGGTCACGAGCCTGTTCTGCACAGAGATGACCTGGAGTCCCTCCTGAGCGAGGTATGCACGTCCTGGCCGGCCGCACCCACCTGTACCCGCCCCCGCCCCCGCCCCCAGCCTCTGGAGCAGCCAGCACCCAGGCCTTGGGCACATCACAAACCACAGGTCCGGAGTTCCCCTTGTGGCTCAGTGGGTTAAGAACCTGACATAGTGTCTGTGAGGATGCGGGTTCGACCCCTGGCCTCTCTCAGTGGATTAAGGATTTGGCGTCACTGCAAGCTGTGGTATAAGTCAGAGGTCCAGCATTGCTGTGGCTGTGGTGTAGGCTGGCAGCCGCAGCTCCACTTCCAGCCCTAGCCCAGGAACTTTCATATGCCACACGTGCAGCCTTAAAAAAGAGAAAGGAAAAAAGCCAGAGGCCCCCATCACTCCAGATGGTACTGGCCCCTCCAAGGACAAACAAGCCAGAGGGGGCCTGCCCCCTCCCCTTTCTAGCTGCCCTGGAGGCCCGGAGGCCTGGACCCTGGAGCTGGCGGCCGCAGAGTCCTGGCACCAGCGCGGCTGAAGCGGGACGCGAAGGCCGTGCCTCCCCTGGGAAGGGGGTGGTGGCTGGGCGCCCTGGAACCTCCCCCCTTGCAGAGCTCTCACGTCCCCCTCTCAGCCCTCTGCCCAGACCTCTCCACCCAACAGTGAGCAGCTCAAGTCACTGGCGAGAAAAGGTGACCTATTAGGAAAGGTCAGATGCCTCCAGCTGTCCCCAGACCCCAGGTGGCCAGCACGTGTCCTCCTGTGGCACCTCGGGGATCCCAGCTGACCACAGGGGCTCCGCCCTGTGCAGTGGGCTGGGCACGGACAGGTCCCAGACAGCGCAGGGGTGACCTCAGGGTCCCAGAGGGCCGGGGGTGACCCAAGGTGCCGGTACAGGTGGACAGAGGGCGGCAGACTCCCAAGGCCCTTCTGGCCCAGGTCACCGCTTGTCAGGTGTTAGGCGCTCTCACGGTCCCCCAGCCCCGTCGGAGCGTCAGGCCCTGAGCGGAGCCGGGCAGCGTGAGGGCAGACCGGGCCTGCCAAGCCCCCGGGAGGAGGCCGGGCTGAGCAGTCCCGGTGGCTGTGCCCGGGCTCATGACACACTCGGACGAGCTCGAGATGAGGGGCCCTGGTGGAAGGGGGGGGCGCTCAGGCCTCAGGTTCCCCTCCTCTGAACAGGAGGATCGGGTCGCTTGGCAGCCTCCCGTCGCGATGGCCGGCGGCCGCTGGGCTCTGGCCAGGGCCCGAGCCCCCCTCCGCTCTGTCCGCAGCACTCCTTCGACGGTATCCTGCAGTGGGCCATCCAGAGCATGGCCCGCCCGCTGGCCGAGGCGCCCACCCTCCCCTCCTGATGGGAGGGCGAGGGGGAGGTGCCCGCGGACGCATCACGGCTGCCCGCCGCGCTCTGAAGGGGACAGAGGGGTCACGCGGCCTCACCCCTGGCAGCTGGCCCGGTTAGGAGCGGGAACTGAGACCTTCCAAGTGCTGTCACCGCTCGGCTTGTCAGCAGCTCCGTCTGTAGCGGCACAAAGCCATCGTGTGCACGAAATTAAAGTCGCTTCCGTGGGCTTGCTGTGCTCTCCAGTGCGGTGTGCTTGTCCGGGCGGGGACGTACTCCTGTTTCTGCCGCCTGCGTGAGGCCGAGCGGGCTGTGACGGGAGACAAGGCCGCGAGCAGGACCCGCGGCACAGCCCCAGCCCGCCTCTGCCTGACCCTCGGTCCCCGGCCTCCTCTGCTCTGCGGAGGCCCAAGCTCGCCCCCACCCCAGGGCCTTTGCACAGGCTTCTCCCGCTGCTTGGAGCGCCCCTCCCTCTGTTCCCCCATCCGCGAGCTCTCCACGTCGCCTTCTCGTTCATTCATTCAGAGTCATTTATTCAGGAAACCTTCACCGTGGCCCTTCTACATGCTGAGCATACGGGTCCCGGGGGCCATTCTGGTGATGGATCTCTCACAAGAGGAGGGTGACCTCAGGCAGAAGCAGGAGACAGGATGGGGCCAGGGGGCTGGTGTGTGCCTGTGTGCCAGGGGAGGAGCCAGGAGCTAGTGGGTGTGTCCGTGGGACAGACGTGAGGTCAGGGGACACATGGGCAGGGGAGGGGGCAGCACTGTGCTTATTGGCTCATGGCACTGCCCCCTGGGAGACAGACGGGGCAGGGCAGTGTTCTTTCCCAGTGTGTCTGTCCCCCCAAGAACAGCCACCGGGGGACCCGGGACCCTGTCTAGTTCTCAGCCACGTCCCCGTCCCCAAGACCTGGCACAGCTGCCGGGTCAGTGCTGACAGGAGGAGATGGCAGGGCTGTCTAGTCCCCCACCTATGGGGACCCGGGTTAGAATGGGGGTCAGCGCCCTGGGGGAGGGTCATGGGCAGAGCTGGGGCGTGTGCTGATTTGGGGCCTGTGTCTTGCGTCCCCACCCAGGGGTCCAGGCAGGGGCAGCAGCAGGAACAGGGTCCAGGCTTGGGACTCACAGCCCTTGGGCTCTGGGGGTCTAGCAGCTCTGCCAACCCCTCCGGAGACCCCTGTGCTGGGCACACATCCGGCAGCCTTTGTGGGGTGGGGGTGGGGCTGGGGAGTAGGCCAGGGACAGCGCTGGGGTGGCCGGGGGACAAATGCCCTCCAGTGGAGTGTGACTGCCCCCGCCACAGGGTCAAGTTGTTTTTTCAACGGGGACCCACTGGTAAGGACAGGGTGTCACATGAGCGAGTGGGCAGCCGTTCTGGGCCTGGCTGGGCCAGGGGGGCAGCAGTGCCAAGAGGGACGCAGCGGCCACGGCTGCCTGTGGACTGTCCCAGCTCGGAGGCTGGATCACGTCTGTGGACAAGGAAAGGCCCAGGGGAGGGAGGAGCCGGGATGAGGACTGGGGGCGGGGGCGAGGGAGTGGGGGGCCCTCCCCCACCAGCCCTGAGAGCTGTCTCCTCCCCATGGCCCCCGCTACTGTCCCCGCCCTACCCCCGCAAGAGGAAGCAGGGCTGGTGAAGGGTGGGGGTGACATGGGGGGGTGACTATGGCAGTGGTGGGGGGTATGTTGGGGAACAGGGTGAACCCAGATGTCACAGACACCCCACCCATCGGTGTCCACCCCCCAGCACCCCCACAGCCACTGAGCACAGGCGTGCCTGGCCCTCGTCTCAGGCCACAGCAGCCCTGGCACCATGGGGTATCACCTTGGCATCTGGAGACCAACCTACCGACAGGTCTACAGAGACCCCCCCGGGCACTCGGTGCTCCCACTGGTGGCCTGGCGGCCCCCACTGCACCATGGCACTTACCTCAAATTCAGAAAATGTCACTCAGGACTGGCGCTGGGGGCCCCGGGGCAGTCCGAGTCCCATCTGCGGTTGCATGGGGGGTGGGGGAGGGCTGTGTGCCGCATCTTCAGGCCCGCCCCGCTCTCAGCAGCCGAGTCTGTCAGCCTTGTGCTCACCAGCATTTTAAGCACAGTGGGCGACTAGCAGAGATGGATCGTCCGCCTTCAGAGGGGCCTGCGGTGCTGGCTAAAGCCCCCCCCCCTTTGCTTCGGGGCCCCCCGGGGTGCTTGTCCACCCAGAGGGGAAGCGGGCACCAGCCAGCGGTTGCATTGGTACATCCGTCTGCAAAACACGGTTCCTGTGCCAAAGTGCCACCGACCAGGCAGCTCCGACCACAGAGGTCTGTCTCCTCCGAGTCCGAGGTCCGGGCTGTGCAGGGCCGGTTCCTCCCGAGGGCCCTCTCCGGGGCGTGCAGTGGGCTGTCTTCTCCTGTGTCCTCAGGTGGTCGTCCCTCTGTGTGTCTGTGTCCTGATGGCCTCTTCTTTTCAGGACACCGCTGCCCGCTGTGACAGCCTCTCTCCAAACACAGCCACGCTCGGAGGTGCTGCGGGCTGGGGCTCCCGCAGTTGAATTTGGGGGCGGGACGGGGAACACAGACCCTCTCCTTGACCAAACTCCAGTCAGGCTCCTCTGGGTCGGCCCAGCCTTGGCTTCTGAACTTGGCCTCTGTCCTTGGTCCTTGGTCCGTGTTAGCAAGAATCCTGCCAAGTCAGTTTAGGGGGAACCCCATCACTCTTGACACCTGAACCTGTGGCACAGGGAAGTCCCCAGGCTAGGGGTCGAATCGGAGCAGAGCTGAGGCCTACGCCACAGCCACAGCCACATGGGATCC
Organism: Catagonus wagneri; assembly: GCA_004024745.2. NCBI lineage: Eukaryota > Metazoa > Chordata > Mammalia > Artiodactyla > Tayassuidae > Catagonus > Catagonus wagneri. The sequence goes on from PVHT021183665.1 coordinate 726,787, forward strand.
AAACCTCGATCACTGGTTAAGGATCTGGGCTGTGGTGTAGGCGGCCGACACAGGTGCGACCCTAAAAAGCAACAATAAAAAGAGGCTGGGGACTCAGTCCTCAACAGGACCCTTCCAGAGGGCGGGCCGGGTGATCAGCTACCGAGGGTGGGCTGAGAGATGCTGTGGCTGGTTAGACTCTCCCTAACAGAGCAAGGCTGGCCCTCTGGGCTCGCTGTCCAACTGCACTAGATGCAGCCTCACACCCCACGCCGCGTAACCCAGCTCTCACCCTCTGTTAACCTGCAGCTGCCCGGACAGTCACGGGCAGAAGCCGCACCTCGTTAATTCTCATGGGACTCAGAGCCCCCCTGGGAGGTTGGTGTTGGCACTGCAGGCTGGGGTCCCACAGGGGTCCAGGGGACAGGGGCTCAGTGGGGACAAGGCTGCTGGGGCTCTGACGGCCACTCTGGGCCACCTGCAACTTTTCCTGGCTCTCAGATGCTGGATAACCGACGTCCACCACAGTGCACTCCATGTGGCCCCACTGAACCCCCCAGCCCGCTGACAGAGACCGCCCACCCCATGCAGGGCGTTCATGTCGCAGCCCAGTCTCGGGGAAGCCCCCTTGTTCTTGCCCCCCGCCTTTCCATCTGGCAGGACACTGCCCCCTTTGCAGGCCGCTTGCTGACTGTTCCCTCCAGACTGTGTGTGCTGGGCACAGGTCTGCGCGGGGCCCAGGCTGGCACTGCAGAGCTGTGAATACGACTCGGAAAATGAATTACTCAGTATCCAAGGGATGTTTTGAGAAATAATCCCAGAGACTGAGATGTTACTCAGACAGTAAGAGTGATAAAACAGGAGTTCCCGTTGTGGCTCAGTGCAAATGGACCTGACTAGTATCCATGAAGATGTGGGTTCGATCCCTGGCCTCGAGCAGTGGGTTAAGGATCCAGCGCTGCCGAGGGCTGTGGTGTAGGTCGCAGATGCGGCTTGGATCTGGTGGTGCTGTGGCTGTGATGTAGGCCAGTGGCTACGGCTCCAATTCTGCCTCTAGCCTGGGAACTTCCATATGCCTCAGATGCGGCCCCAAAGAGATGAAAAAAAAAAAAAAGGGAATGATAAAACAACTCTGGTCCACAGATAGGTGTTAAATTACATGCATATATGTAAAATCCATGTACACACGCACATAGTACGTGTGTGTATGTATTATGTAGATACACATATACACGCACACAGTTGAAAATCTGACCATAATATTGATTCCTTTAAAACTGAATTATTAATAGTATACCCATTGGAAGTCATAATATTAACAGTTGATAACATATATTTTGTATGTTATATGTGTATCTACATACATTTTAGGCATTCATGACATATTTAGCTTTTTCTTAATTTTTTTTTATATTTCCATGTTACGTGCTTCATCTGCAAGTTTTTTTTTAAATTGTGACAAATCTCCAAACTTTTTTCCAAGATATTTACTGAACAAACGCAGCATAAGAGGTCCCTGGTGGTGCGGTAGGTTAAGGACCCAGCGTTGTCCTGCTGTGGCTCAGGTCACAGCCGTGACATGGGTTCCATCTGTGGCTTATAGATGGACCTGCGGTTCAAACTCATATTGTTCAAGGATCAACTGTATGTATGTGCGTATTTAGAAAGTGCAGATTTATACATATGTAAACAGATATATATACATACACACACATATAAACAGAACCTATGTGAGTATATGTATATGAATGTGTGTATTATATGTGCATGTGTATGTGCGTGCATATGGAGGGAAACACCAGAGAAAACTGAAAAAAACGAAGACAGCTGTGTTAAAGCAAGGATTATAGATGATTTTTCCTTTGTAAACTGCTTTGTCACTCCGATTAATTTTTAAAGAATTTTGAAAGTGTGATTTCCTAAAGACAGCCGCTGTGTGAGTCTGAGCCAAGGTGGGCCCCAGGGTCGTGGGCCTGGGGTCGTGGGCCCGGGGTCGCGGCCCCTCTGCCGCCAACCAGCGCAGGGCTTCCCGCTCCCGGGTGAGGAGGAGCTGCGTTTCCTCCCACCTCCCCGGCCCCTGTTGTCTGCGATTGGCTCGGTCATTCCCAGGAAGCGGACTTGGCTGGCGGAGCAGCTGCGGGGCCAGAGCCCAAGGGGCGCCCAGCAGGCGGGGCGGGGGGCGGGGCCGACCCGTAGGCCCCGCCCTTCCCTGGTCCCCACCTCCACGCCCCGCCCTCCCCTCGCCCCTCTGAGCGCTGCCCTCTCCTGCACGACCCGCCAGAGCGGGCTGGAGAGGGGCCATGCAGCCACTTCACCGCTGTCTCTACCTGAGTGTGCGCTGGAATCCACCGCAGCAAAACCGAGAAGCAAGCCCCCGCGCCAACCCGGACCACATGACGGAAACCCGCCCGGCTCACAGCCAGGTCTGCCGCGCTACCCCACCCCCAACCAGGAGCCTTCCCGGGCGCTCACTCT
>PVHT021183666.1:0-10257 GCA_004024745.2 Catagonus wagneri
CTTGGAATCCACAGCGAACGATGGGGTGATGGAGTCATGGTGTTGCTATTTATAACAGGCCAGCCCCCTGCCTCCCCTCGCCGCCTCCGCTGGCCAGGAGCACTCCTAATCACTCCTAATCCTCCTGCCCACCTCCCCTGGGACGCGGGGGGGCCCTCAGACAGAGGCATCTTGGGAGACCCTAACGAGAACCAGATGTGGCTGGGGGGAGGAGAGACCCTCCGGTGCCAGGGGCCGGGCGGACGGGAGGATGGAGGAGGGAGGCACCGGGGCAGGGTGGGGGGCGGGCTGTTGGGTGGGAGAGAAGTAGGACGTTTGGGGGGTTGGTGGGCCTCCTGAGGAACACTGACCCCACATCTTCGTTCACCGGCAGCCCTCGGGGCCGGCCTGGTCTTCTCCCCGCAGCGCCCGTCCTAAAGGGTCCAGCCACCAAGCAGATGCCCCCAGCCTGTCCCACGAACCACCCTGGAGATCACGACCTAACATTTTAGCCAGGACACAGTGGAGTGGGGACTTGCAGGAGCCTGGGGACTCCCGAGGCTGGGGGCAGAGCCCCCAAGAACCCAGGAGAAAGGCGGAATCCCCTGGGCGCACACTTGGAGCTTCTCTCTCCCCCACTGTTCCCGAAAGAACACGTTGAGCCGGCAACACATACCTGTCTGGCAGGAAGCTAAGAGTGTCTCATGCTGACCCTCAGACCCTGGGAAGTAGGGGGGCTGCCAAGGTCCCACAGCCTGGAGGTGGCCCCGCCAAGTCACAAACCAGCATCCCTGCCTTCCCTCTCCCCAAACCCTTCCACTTCCCATTGCTCGGGAAAACCGGGACCCTCGTCCACGGCCGAGCGTGCTCCCATGGCCGCTGCTGCCCCTCCCTGCATCCCTCTGGGGCCCAGCCCCTGCCTCGTTCCATCCTGGGACAAACATCCTACTTGCACATCAGGGCTTTTGCACATGCTGTTCCCTCATGCTGTTCCCATCCCCTCAGCACTCTAGGTTTTGCTGAAATGTTAAGTTCCTCCAAGAGACCATGTCTGACTCTCCCCTTCTCTCGAGCAGCAGCCTTCTAGCTTTCTCACCAGATTCTTTACTCACTTGCCCTGCACACGCCTCCGGGGGAGAGTGGATTTTCTGCCATTTGCTGCCCCTGCTCACACTCAGAGCGGTCACTCTGCCACACACTTTATATGGCTCAGACTTAATCCTTTTTTCTTCTATTCTGGCTACACCTGTGGCATATGAAAGTCTGCGGGCCAGGGACTGAATCCAAACTGCAGCTGTGACCCACCCACAGCCGGGGCAACATTGGGTCCTTAATCCAGTGTGCCACAGTGGGAACTCCTCATATTTAATTCTTATAACCGGGGTAGCTGCTTTTCTTGTTCCCTGTTTCACAGATGAGGAAACCGAGGCTCAGAAAGGAGGGCAGGTACCTTGCCCCGCACACACCTCCAGGGCAGAGTGGATTTTCTGCCATTCGCGGCCCCTGCTCACACTCAGAGAGCGGTCACTCTGCCCAGCCCCATGCCACACACTTTATATGGCTCAGACTTTTTTTTTTTTGCCTTTTGTCATTTTAGGGCCGCACCCGTGGCATGTGGAGGTTCCCAGGCTAGGGGTCTAATTGGAGCTGTAGCTGCCGGCCTACTCCACAGCCACAGCAATGCGGGATCCAAGCCACGTCTGCAACCTATACCACAGCTCACGGCAGCGCTGGATCCTTAACCCACTGAGCAAGGCCAGGGATCGAACCCACGACCTCATGGTTCCTAGTCGGATTCGTTACCACTGCACCATGACGGGAACTCCATATAGGGCTCAGACTTAATCCTTTTTTCTTCTATTTTGGCTACACCTTGACCGTAAGCTTAGAGTTGTGGGCGCCGGGCGGTGAGTCCTGCCCCGCCTTGCCTTCCTGCAGTCTAAGCATCAAAGGCTACTACAGGCCTATAACAAATGTTCATGGGACGAATAAGCAAAGGGGCAAACGGGGCACTGGAAATAGGCCTGCCTGGGTCTAGTCACCCCCGGCCCGCTGGGCCGTGGTCAGGGTCCGGCGCTAGACAGGGGCCTTCCGAGCCCCGCCCCGGCCCTGTGCGCCATGCACGGCAGCTGCTCCGCGTTAATTAGGCTGTTTATTACCTGCTTTTAACAGGAGCCAGACGCTGCTCCTTCCCGGACAGGCGGGGATCGGGGCCGGGGCCGTGGGAAGGAAGCCCCTTCCCCGCCTCTCTCCTCCCTCGAAGGCCACCCAGCTGGGCAGAAGAGGAACCGAGGGGACACAAGCCAGGTGCGGGCGGAGGGTGGGCGGAGGGCGGGCGGGGGCCCAGGTGGTCTTCCCTCCCCGACCCGTTCGTGCTCACACTCCCCCCCACAACCAGCTGTGGCCGCTGGCTGAGTCTCGGCCATTGTCCCGGAGAACGGGGGAGGGTGGGGACCCGGCACAGTGGGAGGCTTGTGCCCTGCCCACACCCTCCCCCGCGACCCGTCAATGGGGCGCTTGTCAATTCATGCCCCAAACATGGCGGAAATCCCGTCGGCCACGTGGCTGCGGGCAGGGCAGGCCAGGGCCTAAGGATGCTGGCCGCGCCTAGCTGATCTGAACCCGGGGCTAACTCCAGGATCTGTCTCCCCATTGTTGAGTGTCCGCTCCCGGCATCTGAATCCGAGGGGTGTCCTGCCTCCAGGCAATGGCTGGGCCAGGGTAGCCACGGTCAGGGGACTGCCAACCTTGGCACCTCCATAATACCCCTGGGAGCCCCTGGGGTCAAAGAGGCCTGGTTGCTAATATGGGCTCCCCCACTTCATTGCTGTGTGTCTCCTGGAAAGTAACCTGACCTCTCTGTGCCTCAGCTTCCTTCTGTCTCAAGTGGAGGAGATCGCTGCATCACGGGGTGGGCATGAGTCCCCATGAGACGCTGGAAAAATCTCCTCGGCCCTAGAAGGCCATTCCTCAGTCAGCGTTAACCGCCTCATCTCCATCTCCCTTGGGCCTTCCGTCTCCTTTCCTTCCCAGGCGCGACCAGGGTCATGCTGTCTCTCTGGCCCACGCACGGCATAGTCCAGGCTTCAGGACTTGGCTCAGGCCATCCCCGCTCCAGTCAGTAAGCCTGTGACTGCCTGCCTGCCCCTCTCCTCCATCGCTCCAGTCACAGAGGGGCCTCAGTACTGTGGCTCGTCTCCCAATATCTTTTTTTTTTTTTTAGCCATGCACTAGGCATGTGGAAGCCCCAAGGCCAGGGATCGTACCTGCGCTGCAGATGTAACCAGAGCCACGGCAGTAACAACACCAGATCCTTAACCTGCCAAGCCACCAGGGAACTCTTCATCTCCCAATATTGACTGAGCCGAGGAGTTTCTGTCGTGGCTCAGCAGTTAATGAAACTGACTAGCATCCATGAGGACGCAGGTACCATCCCTGGCCTCACTCAGTGGATTAAGGATCTGGGGTGGCCATGAGCTGCAGTGCAGGTCGCAGACATGGCTTGGATCCCACGTTGCTGTGGCTGTGACGTAGGCTGCCAGCTGTAGCTCTGACTGGACCCCTAGCCTGGGAACCTCCACATGCCGCGGGTGTGGCCCTAAAAAGACAAAAAGACAAAAAAAAAATATTGACTGAGCTGATCAGTGTGCTCCAAACTAGTTCACACCAGGATAGGGCACAGGGGGGCGCTTTCACCTTCCTTGATTTGGACTTTCTATCTTTATTAATACGATCTACGATGAATATGATAACTACTTCAGGCTTCAACTTGTGACTGGAGGCTTCTCACTCAAAATGCCTTCAGGTCAAATGCTGGACTCTGCAGGCTACACTTAGCATCTCTGCATCAAATCCCCAGTTAGTTTGGGGCAGAATGACAAGGATGTGGCTCTTTCTTTTTTTTTTTAGAGCCGTGCCCGAGGCCTATGGAGGTTTGCAGGTCAGGGGCTGAGTCGGCGCTGTAGCTGCCAGCCTACACCACAGCCACAGCAACGTGGGATCTGAGCCGCGTCTGCAACTTCCACCACAGCTCATGGCAACGCCGGATCCTTAACCCACTGAGCGAGGCCAGGGATCAAACCTGCGTCCCCATGGATGCTGGTCAGATTCGTTTCCACTGAGCCACAACAGGAACTCCCGGATGTGGCTCTTTAGACAACTGCCAGCAGGTCCTTAAACCTGATCCACAGTTGCTCCCTCTTAACTTCTTGCCAAAAATGCAGCAAAGCCTCACATCCTGTATGCAGAGACCCATCTCCTCCAGGAGACCTGAAATCTTTAGCCACTTCCGCCATGTCCTCCCCTAGTCCCCACACAGCAGCCACCCCATCCTCAGGTTGACACAAGGCTGAACTCACAGCCCCAAGATGCTCCCAAGCCTCGTCCAACAGAGCCGGGCCCAGAGGCTGCGGCAGGTTCTTAGGAAATTCACATCGGTCCCTGGGGATCTATCTCCACTCTGCTCTGGGGGCCCTCAGCACTCTCCCACAGGGACCGGGCCAGGCAGGCTTGGAGGGACTGCCCCCCGCCCCCCACGGAGGCGGAGTAGAGATCCCGCAGCTTGGGGTGGCTGCGGGTCTCTACCAGGGTCACGCAGGCCCATCGGTGTTCACATGCCAGCATGGCCCAAACGCATCTGCGTGCACAAGGGCCCACTCACAGGCATGTATCCACTGACATACATGTGATCGTGGACATCCAAACATACATACAGACACACCCCGACACGGACACATACGTGGACCCACCCCAGCACGCTCCACGAGTGCTCATTCATTCATCGCTTCGCACAGTTATTTACTGAGCGTCTAGTGTGTATCAGGCGCAGTGCTAGACTCTGCAGATAAAGCAGTAAACAAGCAAAACCTCCGGCCTACATGGAGTTGACATTCTGGAGGCAGAGTCGGATGACAAGATAGATGGGTAAATTCCACAGCATTTTAGAAAGGGACCAGTGCCCTGGAGATAATAAAGCAGGGAGAGGGGCTTGGGGGGCTAGGAGTTGTAATTAAACAAGACAGCAGGGAGGATTTCCCTGAGCAAAGATACGAAGGAGCTGAACCACGGGGCTATGTGGGAAGAGCATTCAGGCGGTGGGGAGCCTGTGCAAAGGCCCTGAGGCCCGCTCACATCTCAGCACACCTCACAGATCTGCACGCGCGTGCCTGCAAATGCTCACCGACCCAATGGCAGGCCTGGGTCAACACCCCCCTACCCATCAGCCCTAGATGTAGCCAGAGCTAGCTCGGCGGACTCAGGGTCCCAAGACCCCCAGCTCCGCTGCCACCAAAGTCAGTCCCTTCCAAGTTAGCAAAGCCAGGGGTTGAGGAATCCGGACCCCCGCAAGGCCACAGCCCCCCGGAGGGAGAACCAGGGAGGGAGAGGAGAACACGGAGGGGCTAAGAAGATGAGGGGGGGCAGGGGAGGGCCCCCGGGCTCCTCAGGGAGACAGAGTCTGTACCTTAGGGGAGCTGGAGGGTCCTAGGTCAGATGGAGGGAGGACATGCCCACTGACACAGCCTGGAGGCAGCGGAGGACAGGAAGCCCCGAGCCCCCTGTCCACAGTCCAGGCCAGGGGACCTCTGGACCCAACCTCGACCCATGGTTTTCCCTTCCTTCCCTCCCACTTCAGCCTTGGCATTCTTGGGGTCTCACTGCACACATCACACAACCTTGACCGTCGGAGTGACGGTTCTGAGGCCCAGAGAGGTCCAGTGGCTGGTCGGCAGTCACCCAGCACAGCCGCTGGTGGTGGGTCGGGACCCTTGGAACACAGGGAGGAGAGGTCCCCCTCACTGGCTCACTCCAAGCTGTCACCCCACTGTCATGGGCGGTAGGTCAGGAGACCCGGGGTCCCGGCCCAGCTCTGCCCTGAGTGAACCTGACCCACCGCCTTCCTCTCCTGCCTCGGTGGGCGCCACCCTCTCGGAAGCGAGCAGACCCCACCCGCACTTCCGCAAAGCCCCAGAACTCCCAGCAGATGCAAAAACCTCCCGCCTGGGTGGGGCAGGCAAAGACAAAGGGCGGTCAAGCCCCTTCGCCCTGCCACCTGCTAAGGCCCAAGTTCCGCATCTCGGGGTACAGGGCGGGGCAGGCCCAGCTGGAGGCAGCAGGAACCAGAAGCAGCTATCTGGACCAGGCAGGGCCCGACCTGTGATGCAGCGGGGCCCCTGGGTGTAGAGCGTGCTGAACGAGGCGGGCGGTTTTCCCTCTCTCCCGAAATAAGCAGCCCAGAGAGGGTGAGGGGCTTTCCCAGGGCACACAGCGCCAACTGCGGGCCCCACCCCAAGACTGGGGGCACCGACCGACCTGTGGAACAATAAATCTTCAAAGTGGGGAGCGTAACACCTGCTGTCAGTCTCTCAGGGGAGGCCAGTCACGATCCGGGCTGACATTTACCAAGTGGTACCACGCCAGGCACAGCACAGGCCCCCTTGACCTAATCTCCACGGAAACCCTGGAGGCGGGCACTACTATCTTTGTTCCCCCATTCTGCAGACGGGCAAATGGAGGCACAATGAGGTGCCATGATAGTCCGGGAGAAGGACCGGAGCAGAGCTAGGAATGGACCCCCACCCCACCCCATCCCACCCCATCCCACCATCCCTCGCTGCCCAACACAGTGGGGCTGCCCAACACAGCGCAGCAGGGGCCGGAGACTCCACGGGGGGGAGGGGGGCCCTGTTCCCCCCCACACATACCCAGGTCGTGAAGGAAACTGAGGCCCAGAGGACGGGCGGGCCGTGAGGAGGAACAAGGAGGAAAAAAAAGGGCAGGCGGCCTGGGTGGGGCGGAGCCACCCCCGGTTAATGATTCAGTTAATGATTTCTTCTCCCCATCCTTATCGGACGGGCAAAGTCCAAGGGCGGCAGCCAATGAGCAGCCCCGCGGGGCAGTTACCCAGAGGCCTCTGCTGCCGGGGGCCCCCCAGTCCTATAGGCCCTTGGGAGTCAGGGTGTGGGGTTCAGGTCCCCAGGAGCAGCCTGTCTTTCCCCCAAACATGCTGCTTGGCTCTGCCTAAGCCCCCCAGGGGTGCTCTGCCCAGGCCCCCCGACTCAGGGGTGGCCCTGAGGCCAGCAGGCTCCCCTGTGCTGAGCCAGGCCCTCCCAGAGAGGTGCCTGGGGTGCGCCCGCCACCCCCACCCACCTCTGGTCACATAGTCACTGTTGCTTGCCTTCCCTGCGAACAGGTCCTGCCCCCCTCCCACCCCGGGTGGCCCTGCGTTGGGTGCTGGGGGCCAGGGACGAGTCAGACCCGCCACCACGTCCCCGCCAGCCGGACTCAGGACCTAGGGCTGTAGGGCTGGGACAGGAGCCCTCTGGGGACGCTGTGGGTGGACCCTTGAGAGCCAGGGGCCCGGCCGTCTGCCCCGTCCACCTGCTGTTCCCTGGGTGCAGGAGGGACAGGTGGACGGCGGCACAGGGCCACCCCATCACAGACCGCAGCTCGACCCCAGATGCCCGTCCAGGGTGGGCGTCCTCTCCCACAAGTGCTCAGGTGGCCCCCCAGGGCCTCCTCCTGCCCTCTGGAGGCAGAGCTGCTGGTCCCCATAGTAGGGCGGAGGCCCCGGCGGCCGCGGCAGAGGGGCGAGCTGAGGCCTGTGTGTCCGCTCTGGCTGACGCCGGCTCACTGCCTTCTCCTGGGCCCTGGGAAAAGGGGCCAAAGCCACCCCTCCCCAATCCCAGAGCTGGGGATGGGTGGCCTGCAAACCGGGATCCGGAGCTCTGGGGTCTGTGAGGCGCCCAGCCCTCCCCTGTCCAGTGTGTGGGTCCGACTGGGAGGCTATGAGTTTGTCTTTGGTGGCTAAAAAAGAATCATATTGGAAGCCCCGGCTCTGGGTCCGGGGAGCATGAGGCCAGAGGAGAAGTGAGTCATGGCCCCGGCCACCCCTCGGGTCTGGAAGGAGTGAAAGCCCGGCTTCCCACCTCCAGCCCTGGTGCGGCTCTCAGGAGGTCCCCCAGCCTCAGTGGCCATCCGGCACCCCCTCAGTCACTTTCTCCACACCCACCTGCTTTCTCGGGGGTGATCACTCATGCCTGTGTGCCCTGGAGCCAGGGGGCCAGGACCCTGCCCCTTCTAAAACGTCCCTCCTCCCCAGGGCTGGAGGATGAGGCTCCTGAGAGCTGAGGGCGCCGTCATGCTCATCTCTGCCGCCCACCCCTGTCGGGTGAGGAAAAGGGGCCCAGAGAGGGAGAGCTCTGCACTGGGTCACACAGAGCTCAGTGGCTGAGCCTGCCTCTGAATCTCTGAGATCCCACAGGGATCTGCTGATGCTACCCTGCCCTGTCCCTGACTGGCGCTGGGAGTTCAAGACCCTGGCCGGTCAAGGCGACGAGGAGCACACCTGCCACGGCGCCCGGGTTACCTGCTGGGAGCCAGTGCATCCTGCCCGGAGGGTCCTCTCTCTGCAGGCCCTGTGCCCGCCGATCTGGGCGACCGTAGCCTCCCGCTAGGGGATTAGCAGGCGGTCACGGGGGCCCCCGGCTGTACCAGCCTCGAGGGGGCCGCCCTGTCCCAGCCTCCCACCTGAGGCCCAAAGCGCCTTAGCCTCCAGCCCCCCGCCCTGGAGCAGGGTACAGCCTGGCCCACCCTCGTGGGACCAGGCAAGACCCAGGACAGATGCCTGGTGTGCTGGGTGGGTGGGCTGTGTCACAGGAGGGGCCTGGGAACACCCTGCCCCCTTGGGCCAAGCCCTTTCTCATCTCCAAGGCCAGAGCTGAAAGCACAGACCTTGCCCCTGTACCTGCTGCCCAGGGCAGTGACCAAGGCCAGGCGGGACCCAGGATGAGAACTCAGATGTCCCCAGCCCCGCGCGACGCTCCCCACCACCCCCAACAACACATCCATGAGCACAAAAGCACTGCTGCCCGCCCCTTGCACCATAACACACTCATGAGCACACTCAATAGCACCCCATCCCAGACTCTCCCTAATACCCACACTGCGACCCCCGCAAGCCACTGCCCACCCGATTCTCCGGCCAGGCCTTCCCCTCCCAAGTGGGCCCAGAGACCCCAGCCCACAGCGCCCGCCCCCCTTCCCCTCATCTCGGGCTCTGGGAACACTTCTCCAGCCCCTGGCCCCCTCCACGGACATTCTTGAGTCTCCTCTTATCTCTGGAGGGAGCAGCACAGCCTCCCTGCCAGGCCGGCCAGGCCAGCCGCATGGCTGGGCCATGGCGTCAGCCCCCACCCCCCACCCACGGCCAGGAGGGAGAGTTTGGCTCAGGAGACAGGGAGCCTGGGCCAGCCAGGCCCACCCCTCTGCCCGGGGCCCAGGGTCCTGGGGGGAGGCGCGGGGATATCTGCAGGAAGCAAGGGGGCCTGGCCCGTGAGTCAGCTGGGGTGGCTGGCAGGCTCGGAGCACCCCCCATGCAAGAACAAGTGTCCCCCTCTTACTTCTCCTGGACCCCCAACCCCCTAAGACCTCTCAAGGCTCCTAAAGGATCGACGGGGTCTGGGGAGAGCAAGGGCCCCCCTGGGAATGGGTGGCGAACCGCCTAGGACTCTCGAATGGCCCCCTTAATCTAGTCCAAACCTGATTTCCTGGATCTGCGTCTGCTGGGGTGTCCAGGGTCCCGAAGGGGTGAAGCCTGAGGCTGGGGGATGCCGCTGCCTGGGCTGCTCAGCAGGCAGAGGTGGACAAAGGCTCCCCTCCTCGCCCCCAAAGTCAGAGAGAAACCGAGGCAAAGAAAGGCCTTTCTTGGTGCTTCAAGGGACCCCAAAGCGATCTGGGCATGGAGCTTGAAAGCTGTGCCCCAACTCCCTGTCCTGCGGCCCAGCAGCCCCAGCACAGTTCGCCCCACGGGCCACCCGTGCCTCCCCAGGGGCAGGTCCACACGAATGGAAGATTCTGAATCACCGAGTTCTGGGTTCTGAACGCACCGAGGGATAGGCTGTGGGCTTGGGGGCTGGAAACAGGGTGGGAGCAGAGGCCGGGCTACCCAGGTTGGTGGAGAGGGGCACAAAAGGGCTCAGAGGATCTGGCCTCATGTTTCGGTGAGGGTCTGAGAAGCTGGGAGATGTCAGCTGGCACCTCCCCCTCCCCCTCCGGCGCGCTCCGTCCCCTTCCTCCAGAATCCGGGGCAGGGGGACAGCCTGGAGGAGGGGCAGGGGCCATTCAGGAAAAGGGGAGGGGCGTTAGTAAGATGTAGGAGCAGACGTCTAAAACCACCGGCTAGGAGAGAGGAGTGGGTAGAAGAAGATATTGTGGGGTGTGGGTAGATCCCATCCCTGGGGAGAGTCCCACCATGGCCAAGCAGATGGCAATGATAGGAGC
>PVHT021183666.1:10357-28978 GCA_004024745.2 Catagonus wagneri
GGGGGGGGGATCCAGCTACAGAGGAATGCTGGGGAGGGGTAGCTGCTTCGAGGGGAAGTTCAGCCTCCGGAAGGGAGAAGCCTTGCGGAAGGTGGGTGACACTCCGGAAGGGGGTCCCCGGAGGTCGCAGCTCCTGGGAGTCAAGCCCCGGGAAGGGTGCCAAGCTGAAAGGTACACGGGGGGCCTGGCTGTCTAGGAGGGGGTCGCATTCTCTGGGAGGCATGCTGGGGTGCCAGCCTAAGAGGCACGGAAGATCCGAGAAGCCGTGCTGGGGGCCCCCTTTCCCGGTCTGGATGGGGTCCCAGCGAAGCACAGTAGAGAGTTCGCGGCATAGGGGAAGCGCGCTGGGGGTGGGAAGTGTCAGAATTTAGGAGGGACTGCAGGTCCTGGAAGGAAAGGGGACACAGCTCCAAGGAAGCTGTGTGTTGGGGCACTGGCAGGGGAGAGCGCAACTTCAGCGGAGCTGGACAGTAAGCTCCAGCAGACGGAGGAGGGCCCCAGCCCAGAGGACGCGTTCCGGGGGGAGAGGGGTGTCTCAGCGAGGTGCAAGCACAGTCGGGGACCCCAGACCCCCGGGGGATCGGCTGTGGGTTCCCAGAGCGAGAGGGCGTCCCGGCTTGCGGTCCCCTACCTTCGAAGAAGCGCTGCAGCGCCTCCGTCTCGTCCACCACCTCCATGTCCGGCCTGCCCGGCGCGCACTCCGCCCCGGCCCCGCTACAGCCCGGCCCGGGGGCGCGGCATCGCCGGCGCGGCCCGCGCGACAGTCCCGGCTCGGCTCCGGCTGCCGTCCAGCCGGCCCGCCGCCGCCGCGCTCGCCCCCCGCGCGGCCCTGGCCCGGCCCCTGCCCGCCCCACGCGCCCCACGCGCCCCGCCCGCCGCGCGCAGCGCCCCCTGCCGGCGCCCCCGCCCCGCGCCGCAGCCCCGCGACGGCCAGGACGCGCGCGGCTCCTCCAGGGGGCGCTCGGCGCGGGGTCTTAACGGGATTGAGGGTCGAGGCGCCGCCTGGCTTCTGTGCGGGGAGGGCAGGGCCCCTGCAATCCTTGCCCGTCCGCTGGGCAGGGGAAGAGAGAAGGCTTCTGAATCTTAGATCTTCAGAAACAAACTTCAAGAGACCTCACACCCCGTGTCTCCTGACTCCTTACCCACCCCCATGTCAGCAGTAATAAAAACAACCTGCACTTATTGAACATTTGCTGTGTGCCAGGCCCACACGTCTTCTCGGGTACCCTCCCAAAGAGATACTATCATGTGCATTTTTTTTTTTCTTTGCATTTCAGGACCCGCGCGGCATGTGGAAGTTCCCAGGCTACTGCTGCCGGTCCACACCACGGCCACAGCAACGCCAGATCCGAGCCGCCTCTGCCACCTACACCACAGCTCACGGCAACACCGGATCCTTAACCCCCAGAGCAAGGCGAGGGATGAAGCCCAAATCCTCATGGATACTAGCTGGGTTCCTTACCGCTGAGCTACAAGGGGAGCTTCCTATGTGCATTTTACAAATGAGGAGACAGGCTCAGTGAGCTTTAGCACTGAGCTTCTGTGCTGAGTCCGAGGAAGTGTGCCCTGTTTAGCCATCCATGTTGATGGAGATGCTGTGCGGACCAGCAAGGTCACCTCTAGTCACACGTGGCTACCGAGCACTTGATGTGTGGCTGATGAGACTGGGGAACTGACTTCTCGATTTCAGTTAATCTTAATTAGTCCAAATTCAAATAGCCATGTGTGGCTGAGATATTGCCCGGGACAGGTCTGAGGGTTTCAAAGTAACTAGAGGCAGAGGCAGAAAGCAGAGCGGGATCCTAGCTGACCTGGGAAAATGCCCTGAATCATCCAAGAGTGTCCTGAGTGAACCCACCAGGCCTGTCCCTCTGCCTCCTCCCCCGGGGGGAACCTCCCTTTTCTGTCCAGCTGCTCAGCCTCTCTCTTCACTGGTCTGTACAGTCTCCCCAAATCACATTTTTTTTTTCTCTTTTGGCTGCACCGCAGTTTAGGAATTCCTCGGCCAGGTATCAGATCCGAGTCACAGTTTTGACCTATACTGCAGCTAGGCAGGGCTTGAACCTGTGTCCCAGCACTACAGAGAGGCCTCCAATCCATTTCATTGTGGCGGGAACTCCACTTTTTTTTTTTTTTTTAATGGCCGAACCCGTGGCATATGAAAGTTCCCAGGGTAGGGGTCCAGTCGGAGCTGCAGCTGCTGACCTACACCACAGCCACAGCAACGCCAGATCTGGGTTGCATTTTCTTCCTTCCTTCCTTCCTTCCTTCCTTCCTTTCTTTCTTCCTTCCTTCCTTCCTTCCTTCCTTCCTTCCTTCCTTCCTTCCTTCCTTCTTTCCTTCCTTCCTTTCTTTGTCTTTTTGCCTTTTCGCCTTTTCTAGGGCTGTACTTGTGGCATATGGAGGTTCCCAGGCTAGGGGTCTAATCAGATCTGTAGCCACCAGCCTACACTACAGCCACAGCAACGCGGGATCCGAGCCGCGTCTGCAACCTATATCACAGCTCATGGCAACGCCAGATCCTTAACCCACTGAGCAAGGCCAGGGATCAAACCCATGTCCACATGGATACTAATTGGATTCATTACCATTGAGTCACCACAGGAACTCCCCAAATCACTCTTTTTAAAATGTAAACCAGGCATTCACACTATAGCACAGCAGGTTAAGGGTCTGACGCTGTCTCTGCTGTGGGGCAGGGTTCAATTCCCAGCCTGGCACAGTGGGTTAAGGATCTGGTGTTGCCACAGCTGTGGCGTAGGTTGCAGCTGCAGCTTGACCCCTGGCCCCAGAACTTCTATGTGCCGTGGGTGCTGCCAAAAAAAAAAAAAGTAAATCAGATCATCCGCTCCTTTGCTAAAACCTGTGGTTTCCCTTTGCACTCAAAACAACGTCTAAACTCCCGCCCTGGTTTCCAAGGCCTAGTCTGATCTGCCCCTGCCTGTACCGCTGACCTCAGCTCCTGCTTTTCTCTCCATTGCTCTCTAAGTCATGGTCATCGCTCCGATGTGCCAGGCCCACAGCTGCCACAGGGCCTTGGCGCCTGCTTCTCCATCTGTCTACAGTGTTGGTCCCCAAAGGGCTGGTTCCTTTGAAGTAGTCAGGTCTCGGCTCTCTCCTCGCCCCTCTGACCATCCTATTACCAGCCCCCCCACCCCCACCCCGACTTTTCTTTCCCACCACGTAGAAGAGTTGTGTCTACTTTTTGTTATTTGCTTTCTCCTCCATCAAGAATGGAAGCTCTGGAAGGGAAAGGGATTTTTCTGGCTTGGTCATCGCTACAGCTTTAATACCCCCAATGCTGCTTGGCACAAAAGAGGCGCTCATAAGTATGTACTGAATGAATGGCTGATGGCGTCTTCATGTCGCAGAATCTAGACCTCCGAGACCTTGGAGGCAAGAGAATTAGGGGATCGCGGGTCCGTTATGATCGTACAAGACGATCGTGAATCATCTTGCAGGGAGTGGCCCAACTCAGAGCCCCTCTGGGTCCTCAGACACGGGAAATCAGAGCTGGGAAAACTTATTCTACCCCCTGCCCCCACCGTTTGATGATGACAAAAATGAATCTGAGACACAGAGGGGTAGAAGGATTTGCTGGCGGATCAAGATGCCAGCCTAGGAAGTTCCCGTTGTGGCTCAGCGGGTTAGGACCCCAACTAGTATCCATGAGGGTTCGATCTCTGGGCTTGCTCAGAGGCTTAAGTTTCCAGCATTGCCATGAGTCATGGTGGAGGCCAGCAGCCGTAATTCCAACTTGAGCCCTAGCCCATGAACTTCCCTGTGCTGCAGGTGCAACCCTAAAAAGCTCCAAAGAGAAAAAAAAAGGTGCCAGCCTAGCCAGCCTGGAGTTCTCAGCTCTGCCCACCAGTGGCCCCCTCAGAGGTTGGTGCGGGAGGAGCCAGGCTGCCTGGTGGGGATGTGGGTGAGAGCCTGCCAAGCTGCACCCACCCAGGCCACCCTCCCCCTCTCCAGCGGCCAGCTATGGGGGAGGGATGGCCAGTGCCCGAGCCCCAGATGTGGCCCAGTCAGCAGGCCTGCGGTGGCCGCCGCTGAGAAGGGTCAATGCCACGACAGTTCGGGGGCTGGGGGAGGGGGCGCCCGGGCTGGCCGGCGCCTCACAATGAGGTTTTGTCCCCCGGGGGCCGGCCGCTCTCCGAGCTGTCGCTCTTAGATATATAGAACGGGATTTTGCTGGAGGCCCCAGCTGTGGGTGCTGACCGTGGCTCCCCCCGCAGGGGGCTGGCGGGGAGGGGGAGAGGGTCACAGTGAGACGCCTATTCTCTCCCAGCCCGCACTCCCTGGAGGCTTTTCTCCCTCTGCAGCCTCCCTTAAGACAATTGTTATTCTCTGCCCTGCCCCTGCCCCGCCACGGGTCAGGCCTGCCTGCGGACAAAGCAGACACAGGCCTACGTGGTGGGGTTTTTGAAGACGGATTTATTTTAGGAGTGGCCCAGGACCAGCTGGAAAACCCGCATCTCTATAAGCTCCCCTCCAGCAGCAGGTCTTTCTGCCCTATACCCAAGGTGCCCAAAAGGCCACTCCAATAAGCTAAGCCTTGCCCTTGCCACAGGTAGGTGGGCAATGCATATTTTGTCCCCAACACCCAGTTCCTCAGGCTGGATTATGTCTCTGGGTCAGCCTTGAAGCTGGACGGGGTGGGATGGAGCCGCGGGCTAATCCCTTGGGAGCTGGCCTCGCTCGGAGGGTTCTGGCCCTGCCATCACCCTGACTCTCCACTATGCCGCCCGAGCAAAGGAGCAACTGTCCCCAGGGGTTTTCACCTCTGGGCTGGGGGAGGGGGGTGGCTAAAAGGTCCCAGATGCCAAGACTCAGCTAAGAGTCAAGGCTGCCACCCCCAACTCCATAGCGAAGGCGGTTAAGGTTGGTGAGGGGGCCCCAGGGAGCTTTGCCCAACCTGGACCTTGAAGGGTCACCCCCAGGGAGAGGGACCTTGCCTCCCTACCAAGCCACAGGAGTGAGGGACGCTGGCCGGGCACACATGGCTCCCTGCGGTTGGCTCAGCCCCTCTCCAGGGCCGGTCCTTCGGCCCACGGAGCCCTCATCTTTATACCAGCCCCCTGTCCCTGCCGCACAGTGTAGGTAAAAGCCAGGGAAGTGATGGCTCCACGGTGCTTTCTCGGGGTCCAGGTCAGTTCCCAGCGCCCCGCGCTGGCCCCTGAGTGGCCACAGGGCCGTGAGGAGCCGGTGCTCAGCAGGCAGCAGGCAGCCCTGGGGAAAAGGAGGCAGGGCCTTGCAGGTTAATGAGCAACGGGCTGGAGGCCAGCCCGGGAGAAGGTGGGGTTCTGCAGGCAGAAGCCCCCCTGCCGTGGGACTGCCGGCTTCCCGTGGGTCCGCACAGCCCTGGAAGCTGCCCATTTTGGAGAGGAAGGGACGAAGGGCCAAAGGCTGGTGAGTGTGAACCCAGCGAGCCAGTGAGGCTGCGGGCCCTGCAGGGTACCGTCTCCCCCACCTCCCTCCCATCCGAGGGTCCGAGTGGGGACTGGGAGGCAGAGCGCTGCTCCAGCCCTTCCCAGAATCGCTCCCTGTGAGTGCCTCTTCCCACTCCACGCTCTAGCTGTGTGACTTTAGGCAAGTCACCAAACCTCTCTGGCCCTCGGTTTCTTCTGCTTTTGCTCCACTAATTAGACGGGATAATCTGCAAAACAAGAGACTTAGGGTGTGAAGAACCTCTGAAAACCGTTAGGTGAGGGTGGAGGCCAGAGTCCTGGGCAGGAGGCCTGCATTTCGGTCCTCGATCTGTCCCCAGGCCTGAGTAACCTTGAGTGGGTCTCCACCCTTAAGCCTCAGTTTCTTCCGTTAAAGGGAGGACAGCACTGTTCTGTCATCCTCCCTAGCCCTCACCAGACAGTCACTCTGGACCTAGGGCGGGGCGGGTGGGCAGTGTGGGGCGGGAAGGTCGAGGTCTGGTCAGAACCTGGCTGGGTCAGAGCCCGCTGCGGTCTGCAGCTCCCGTCGGGACTGGATGGGGGAACAGCGCCACCTGCTGTGCGGAGGGAGCAGGCCTAAGCATGGGGCTGGCCGGAGGCCCAGCTGCCTGCCCGCCCTGACTTTGCAGTCGCTCCCCAGGCCTCGCTGTCCTGGGGCCAGGATGGGAGGGGAGCCCTGGGGTGCCCTTTTGCAACCTCCTAGGGAAACCCTCCGCAAAGACTTCCAGTGGGCCCTGCATTCCAGCGCCACCCAGCCGGGGAGTTTTAGGGCCCTCACCCCACCCTGGTTCTCAGCACTGGGTGGGGAGGGGGCAGGTGCCGCGGGACCAGGTTAGTGCCCCACCGCTAGCTCTGTGGTCTTGGGCAGCCTACTTACCCTCTCTGAGCCCCAGGACCCTCGGGGAGAAGGAGCTAACAGGGCCCTAATGAGGTCAGACGGACCCCCTGGCACCTGTGACACCAGCAGGGCAAGGAGCTGCCCTCATTCAAGTGGGGCTTCGAGGGCCCTCTGGTCTCTCACCACCGCCCAGAGCGCGGTCCCGGGCCGGGTCGTAGACAGCGGTGACACCCAACATCAGAGGTCCCCTCCGGCCACACCGCCCCTGCCCTCGGACCCGGCCCCACCCCACGTGCTGGGAAAAGAGGTGACTCGAGGCGGCCAGCATGCTTCTACATCCAGTTTATACACAGCTCTATACAATATACAGAAACCCGTATATACAGATATATTTATAGAATAAGCTCTATTAATTTGTCTCTCCTTTTTACAGCAATATTAGTTTGGATCTTTCATACATTAAGTACAAAAAAAGTCGGGGGAGAATGGCACATACAGTGCGTGAGTGTCTGTGGGGCCCAGCTGCTCGCTACCGATTGCATATGGAGGTCATCCCGGCCCTGGGAGGGCAGGCCAGTGCACGGCCGGGAGACCTTGTGCTGCGGGTCTGGGGGACAGAGTGGGGGTCGGTCTGAGCCGAGCTGGGCTGGGGGGGTGGCTCAGACCCCCCCAAGTGTAGTGTGCGGAGGAGGAAGGGGGAGACGAGCAGCAGGCCCATCCTCCAGGGGCGGGGCGGGGGGCGGGGTGGGCTGACCCGGGGGCGTCCGGGGCTGAGTCCGAGCCTGCCCCGGCCCCAAGCCTGCAACCCTGGGGGGCTGCAGCCTTGGGGGCGGGGGGCTCTGTCCCTGATGGCTCAGTCCTGGGGATGGGCGGGCACCACGCCCCCTCGGAAGTCCCAGGCCCACCCTGGCGGGGGAGGAATTAAAAGGCCGGACCCCAAATCTCCCTGCTATTGGCTGGGTGCTTGTTGAAACTTTATTCTGATTTATGATTTGTCTTTTTTTTTTTTTTAACTCTAAGAGCCACTGATTCTGTCCTGTTTCTGCGTGGAGCCCCTGGCAGGGGCAGACGCCTGATGGAGCCTGATGAGGGGCGGGAGTCAGAGAGTGAGGGAGGCCCAGCTCCCAGGTCTCTGTCCCCGTCTGTCAGGGTGGGCAGGGCTCCCAGATACCAGTGATCATGAGGTGGGGGGGTCTTGGTAAGGGGAGCCTGGGCAGGCCCGGAGTTGGGGGAACCATGCCTCCGAGGAGACGAAGGCACAAGCAGGCGGTCAATGCCTGGGCACACACCGGTTTTCCAAACCGGGGGTCGGAGCAGCAGGCGAGACGAGGGCAAAGGGACGGGCTGGTCCCCTGGCCCCTGCCGCACGTTGGCCGCCTGTTTGCTCGGCAGGCTGGGGGGCGGCAGGCGGCAGGGCTGGGAGGGCGCCCCGGCAGCCGCGCCCTTGGGAACAGCGCGCTCATGCACATGCACACACACGCCCGCGCTGACATGCACGGCCTTCCGCTCTGCCTCTGGGGACAGGCGGGGCCTCCATCCCCCCGTGCTCCCCAAGCCCAGCAGGGAAGGAACCCCTCAAGCAGGGGCTCTGGAGGCCTCGGGGCCCCTGGCTCCTCCAGGGTCTCTAGCTGGGTCCCACAACACCCCACCCTTGGCCCTGCTTCCTGCCAACAGGACACCGGGTTTGGGAGGGCAGAGGGCCCGCTCCCAGGAGAGGGCCCAGCCGAGGAGGGGAGCGGAGGGGAGTGGAGGCGCGTTTGGTTTTATATCCCAGGGCCCGGGGTGCCTTGGCCTGGGGGGAGGTGATTAAAAAGGGGTTTGGCGAGGCCCGCTTTCCTCCCAGGGCACTGACTCTGCAGCCAGGGGTGGTCGCACCTGGGCCCTCCACCCTTTGAGTGGCCAGGGTCCCTGGGAGCGGAAGGCAGGCCCAGAAGTAATTAATGGGTAGCGGGGCAGGCCTGGGCACCCCAGGGCCCGTGGACAGAGGGATCAGCATAAGGGACATCAAGCAGAGAGGGGGTGGTCCCGCCTTGGGCCCCGTGGACTCCGGCTCCCACCTGCTCACAGAGGGGCTACTGAACACATGATTGCAGGGTGGGGGGCTTGCGAGCCCAGGACAGATCCTGGGCGCAGCCCAGCAGCTTCTGTAAACATACACAGCACTGCGGGCCGCCTCGGTAGTCGGGGTGGGGGGGTCCCCCCAGGGGGCTGGCCAGCAGGCACCAGATCTGGGGGTGGCCAGGGCAGATGCCAGACCTGGACCACGGATGAGACTACGTGGGCAGGGGGCTGCTGCTCTCCACCCCGGCCCCGGGAGAGCAGCCAGAGGGCAGTGTCGGGGAGTCGGCATACTCATGGCCTGTCCCGGAACAGGGGATGCCAGGACGCCCCTGTCGGGGGGGGCGGTCAGGCTGAGGGGGCTGCTCCGGGCTCCTCCCTGCTCCACGCCCCTCCGCATGGGTCCCGCTCTGGGAGGCCTAGATCCCCGCTGCCTTGGCTCTGGGGGGTCCTAAGCTGAGGTAGGGACGCGGACCCCCAGCTCAGCAGCAGTGCCCGATGCCTGAGGCTACCCTGGTCCCCCGTGGGGGGCGGGGACGGGTGGCCCTCTCCTAAAGCTGCCCGGCCTCGGGGGCGGGGGTGAGGGGCAGTCACCGGGAGCCTCAGGAGCCACCGGCCTTGGCCTGGGCCTCAGCCGGCGGCCGCTCCTGGGGTGCTAGCGCGCCGAGATGACCAGGTCATCCTGCTTGGGGGGACTGGCCGCGCGGCCGCTGGGGGTAGAGGTCCGGATCTTGTCCACCGCCAGGCACTCCTGGCTGCTGAGGCCCGTGGGCGTCAGGTCCGTGAGCTCGCCCGAGGAGCTGAGTGGGAAGGAGGGCGACAGCGAGATGCCCGAGGAGGGGTCGGCCGAGCCGGCAAAGAGCCTCGGGGGCTTGGGCACCAGGTTGGGCTCGAACTGGGCGCGGAGCAGGATCTCTTGCTGGCTGGGGGACTTGGGGCCCTCGGCGTAGTCGCTGGTGGGGCTCTCGGGCACCACCATGCAGTACAGGTCCTGGAAGGAGCTGCTCTTGCTGTCCAGGTTGAAGAGGCTGTCGATGAACTCGGCGAACTCCAGCACCTGCGGGCTGGGCGAGTCCCCCAGACGCCCATCCTGCAGCGCCAGCTCTGCGCCGCGGGGGGCCGCCCCGCCACCCTCTTCTTCCGGCTGCTCCTCATTGGCCGCCGCGCTGGGGGGCCGCTCGGGGGTGACGCCCCCGCTGCCCAGGGCGGCCTCCAGGGGCTGCGTGTCCTGCGAGTGCTTGGACAGGCTGTCGGCCGCCAGCAGCTCGGTGCGTGAGCTCAGGGACGGGTTCTCCTCGGGGATGGCGGGGTCGATGTAGAAGAGGTGGCCCTCGTCGCGCTCCAGCACGGCGTGGAGGCTGGGCGAGCCGCGGATGCTGCGGAAGCCCGACGAGCGGCGCGAGTCGAAGCTGTACAGCGACTCGGTGTCCGAGAGGCTCTCCATGGTGGCCAGCGGCGCCCGCCGCGCCTGCAGCTCCGCCGCCAGCCGCTCCTGGGTGGACAGCAGCAGCAGCTCCACCGGGTCCTGGCGGGCCGCCGAGGCCGCGGCCACCGGGGACAGCAGGCGCCCCTCCGAGAAGCCTTCCAGGCTCATCTCAGACTGGGACTTGCTCCTGTGGGGGGGGGGCAGGGAGGGGTGAGACTCGGAGGGGTCAAGAGACCCGGCTCCCGGCTGGAGAGAACTTGGGGAGGGGAGGTTGGGGAGGGATGGTTGTTGAGTGGGTTGGGGACAGCTCATGAGAACCCGAGATAGAAGATGAGAAGGTCAATGCTGGGCACAGGCGGGGTGCGGGCCCTGCACTGGTGCCTGTCATTGCACCACCAAGAAACTGAGGCCCAGGGAGACGGCTGATCCGGGTCACTGCAGGCAGAGGGGAGAGGGGAGGGAGGCAAGGAGCATAGGCAGAGAGGGAGAGAGTGCCCCCCCCTCCGGGCCAGTGCCCCTCTGTGCCCTTTCCCCAGCTCCTGTCACTTCCTTCCTCTCCCTGGGCTTCCTCCCACCTCTCCCAAGGAGGGCAGCCCTCTGCTGGAAGGGGCCCTGCAGCCCCTTGGCTCTGGCCACCCACCTGCAAAGAGTGAATAAAGGTCGGGAAGGGGGATGCAGCAGTTACGGCAGCTGTTAAGGACACTGGCGCCCCCACGTGGTCGCGCTGCCATCACACAAAGTGCACATAAGATAGAGAAGTCGGGTGCCCCCACCAAGGGCAGGAGGCAGCGACCACCCTGCTCTGCAGCCTCTCGGCCAGATCTGTAACCTGGCCTCAGGACCTGGGAGGGAAAGGTCTGGGAGAGGCAGGAAGATCCACAGCCCGCCAGCCTCAGAGCGAATGTGTTGGGGGTGTGTCTGGGAGCATGTACACGCCTGTGTCTGTGTGTGAAGCCCGCACGCTAGGCTCATCAGCTGGCCCTCGCAGCTGAGCGGCTGGGTCTGGTGGCGGGCTGAGGGGCAGTGGGGACAGAGCGGGAGAGACCCTGCAGGGGGCAAGTCCCCTTCCGTGCGTGTGTGCAGAGCTGCGTGAGCACACCCGGTGTGTACACAGAATGGACACGCACATGAGCATCCGTGACCCGAGAGCACGCTCGTAGCCCCGGTCGCAGCTGCGCAGCACCGACCTGACGCTGCTGTTCCGGTGGTCAGCGGAGGGCAGGTCCAGGGCCAGGCCGGCGGGCACGGGGGGCCCCGTGGGCAGCGGCTGCTGCTGGAAGATGAGCTCAGGAGTCAGGTCCACCTCGGTGGGGCTCACCATCACCTTCGCAGCAGAGAGCAGGGCCGTCTTCCCCTTGTTGTAGTTCTCCAGCACCTGGGGACAGGACGGGAAGCTGGCGGTGGTGGAGCGGTGACAAGCACCGTGGGGGCGGGGCGGCGGGCCAGGCCTCTTGGGCCCAGCAGAGCTTCCTGGGGTCAGCAGGCCTTGCCTCCTCCCCGCTAAAGGTGCCCACACCCCCAGGAAGGCCGGGGGTGGGCCCTGTGGCCCTGCCTCGCCCCACAGATGGGCCAGGCTAGAGTTCTCCTACCCCGTGTCAGCCTTTCCATGGCCGGGTGATGGCCAAGGCCGTACCTGCTTGGCTGTGCATCTGTCACGTGCCAGGTGGCCTTCGGGGTTTCTGAGCCCAGTCTGCCACAGGGACAGGCCCACGGGTGCCCCTAACCCCTTCCCACTGCATGACCACACAGTGGTGTGGGCAGAACGGGGCTCTGGAGGTCAGGACAGGAGCGGGCTCCCTGGCCCCACCGCAGCCCAGCCGGGGACTCTGGCTAAGTTCTCGGAGTGTGGCGCCCTCGTCTCTAACTTGGGGCTGGAGACTCGGCCCGCAAGGCAGCTCCAGCGCAGCCCGGCTCACCTTGTTGAGCCCTTCCATGACCACGTACGGAAGGTGCTCGTGCAGCATGGCCGGCGAGATGATCACCTCGTTGAAGGCCTTGTTGTCGCCCCAGATGGCGAAGTAGGTGGGCTCCTCCTGCTCGCAGCAGCTGAGGGGCACAGGGGCCGGCGGGAAGTCGGGGGCGGGGAGCAGCCTGGCCTGGGCCCCCAGGCCCCAGCTCTGCTCTCTGCCCGGGCCCAGTGGGGGCGGGGAAGAGTTGGAGACCCCGGGCCCGGCCCGGCCTGGCCCACAGGGCTGTGTCCCCGGGCTCCTTGCTCCTGCCTCACCCCAGCCAGGAACGTTTATGACAAACGGAGCCAGAAGGGCTGACCTTGAGCCTCAGCCTTGATCCCCACAGAGGCTTCTACCTGCTCGTGGTCTGGGCCACAGCCGCTTACAAGCCTCTGTCGGGGGAGGCTGCCGAGCCATCTGGAAAGCTGCGCTCGGCTCTCCTTTTCCCTCTCCTGGCCCCGCCTGCTGTCTTGCCGGCTAATCCCAGCGCTGAGGCCAAGTGACAACTGAGGGGTGAGCTGGAGGGGGAGTTAGGGTGACGCGCCAGAGTGTCTGCTTTTATTTATGTACGTACATATGTATGTCTGTACATATGTATGTATGTCTATATGGATTATGTGTGTATGTACGTGTGTGTATGCAGTATGTATGTACATACATGTGTGTATGTATGTACATATGTGTGTATTGTACACACATACGTATGTACGTACGTGTGGGTGTATGTATGCACGTACACATGTGTATTGTACATACATACACATGTACGTACTATGTAGTGCATATGCGTGTATGTATGTAAGCTGTATGTACATATGTATGCTGCATGTACGTATGTATGCGTGTACTATGTATGTATGTACGTGTGCATACATAAGTATGTATATACATATGTGTGTACTGTACACACGTACATGTGTACATATGTATGTAGTGTGTGTGCGCACACATATGTATGTACATATATACCTATGTTTGTGCATATTTATTTTCTTTTCCTTTTTACAGCTGCACCTGCGGCATCTGGAAGTGCCCAGGCTAGAAGTCGAATCAGAGCTGCAGCTGCTGGCCTTCACCACAGCCACAGCAACACCAGATCCCAGCCGAGTCTGCGACCTGCATCGCAGTTCACGGCAACACTGTATCCTTAATCCACTAATCGGGGCCAGGGATCAAACCTGCGTCCTCATGGATACTACTCAGGTCCGTTACTGCTGAGCCAAGACGGACACTCCAGGGCATCTGCTTTTAAATGGATCGCAAGTGGGGAGAGCTGCCCTTGGGGACACCAGGGAAGGGCTGAGAGTGGGGACAAAGATGGGGACTGTCAAGACGGGAGTCGCGAGCCCTGCTCTGGGCTGGCCTGTTCCACTTCCGCGGCAGCCCTGCCACGGGGGCCCTGAGCCGCGGTCTCCCAGCCTCGGCCCCGGCCCATCCCGCACTCCCCCAGGACACACCCCTGCCCTGGCCGCCACTTCCCGGCTGACTGGGTCACAGGCAGCACCTACCAGCACTGCTCCGCGGGGTGGTTGTGGACCACATGGATGATGCGGCCAGGCGGGTAGAGAGGGGTGCTGGCCGACAAGGCGATGGTCAGGTCGCTGGGGTGGGTCCAGAGACGCGTGCTGGCCAGCGTGGTCACCTCCACCTCCTCGGGCAGCTCCGACTTGGGGATGCATTTGGTGGCCCCCACGATGATCCGCCACTGTGAGGACGGGGGAAGAGGGGGCGGAGCTGAGTGGCGCTGGGGTGGGGGTGGGGGACTCTGAAGGAGGGTTCACAGTAGGTGACACGGCCGTGGGGCAGAGGGAAGGGGAGCATCCGGGGGGCCGAGGTGTTCAGTGGCTACGATGGCCAGAAAGATGCCAGAACAGGTGAGGTGGGCTGGCTGAATTCGGGGCTAAGGACCAGTCAACCCCTCACCCAGTGCAGGTGAACAGGTGCAGCACAGGAAGCCACTTGCTCTAGGTCATTTCACATGTCAGAGGCAGGACAGACCCGGTAGCTCGGTGCAGATGCACCCGGCAGGCTCGGCCACGGCCGGGGTGGTCCCCCGCCACCCGTCTGTTGGGCCCGATGAACGCCCAGGGCTGGGTCTGAGAGGAGCAGTTCTATGTCTCGGAAGCAGACTCCTCCGCAGACGGGGGCCCCTTAGGCTTCTCTGCCTTCCCACCCTGGGGACTGGGCCTGGGCTCCTGCCGGCCAGACGGTCGCGGGCACCAAGGCTGGGAACAGTCCCAGCTGGGCTGAGACGGTGAATGAGGTAAGGGCCGGCCTCGGGACCAGAAGCCCCGCTGGTCCAGCTTGGCCGCCTCGTGCCTCTCGGAGCCTGGCCGCCCACCCCTGGCCTGGGCCTCTGAGGGCCTGCTCGCTACAGGAAGGGCCCCCCGGTGTCACCAGAGGCCTGATGAGGAATTAGGAAGAGCTGGTTCCTTCTCTCAGCCGCAGGGAAAGCCAGAACAAACAGCCCCCAGATCCCCACTGCAGGCGGCCTCCAGACTCCGGGGCCTGGGGAGAAGCAGTGGGCTTTGCGGAGACCTTTCTATCACAGCCGAGGCGCTGAGCCCCAGAACCGCTGTGTCCTGACTGCGGGCAGCTCTCCGCCCTGGGAGCTGACACCCGGGGCCCTGGTTCCATTCCTGACTGAGTTACAACCTGCTGTGTGAGCAAAAGTGAGTCTCCGGTCCGCCCTGGGCCCCGTTTCCCCATCTGCGCAGGGACAGGCAGGGGCGGACGGAGCGAGCTCAGAGATGCTGGGGGTCTGACGGGCCTGAGTGCCCGTGACACCAGCCACACCCCAGCCTGGCCTCACATGCGCAGGCTCCGTGCCAAGTGACAGGCAGGGCACAGGACAGTCGGGGGGGCCCAGGCAGGAGGGAGGGGAGCAAGCTCACTTTGGGCTTGGTGCTTCGCTGTAGGACGTCCAGCAGCTGCCTGCGGAAGCCTTCCAGCTGGGAGAGGCCGATCCTGGGGAGGGAGCAGGACAGGGTGTCAGGCGGGGTGGCTGGGGACTGACTGGGGAGGGGCGTGGGGGCAGTGGGCCCCTGGGGACAAGGAGACCGTCCATCAGGGTCAGGGGCCGGGTGGCAGAGAGTCTGCAGCCTGGCAGGGCCCAGGCAGGGAGGGGGCACTGGGCAGGCCCTGGGGTCCCCCCGGGAGGTGGGAAGCCGCCTGCATGAGGCCCTGAGCAGGGAGAAGAGCCCAGGCCGGGCCAGTGGAGAGGGACAGTGACTTGCCTGGGGACGAGGTCTTTGCCCAGAACCACGGCCGTCACAAACTCCTTGGAGTATTCCATGGCGTCTTCACTGCAAGGCAAGCCCAGGGGGTGCTCAGGCGGGGGAGGGGCCGTGGGGCTCCCCCGGGGGCTCTGCCGGGGGCCAGATCCCAGGATCTGCCTGGCATTTGACAGAGGCTCCTCCCACTTCCCCCCCTCCCCGCTCCCCCACTTTCCAGGCCATGCCCAGTTCCCCTGTGACTGGAAACCAGACTGCCCAGGCCGGCCCCCAGCCCCCAGCCCCGCCCGGCCCTTAGCCCTCACCAGAACCAGCCCGCTCGGAGCCCCGGACCGCTCACCTCAGCAGGCCCCCTGGCGGGGAGTAGGCAAAGCACTTGAGGGTCGGGTACTGGGGGCGCAGAAGGAAGGAGAGGATGGCGGCGGTGCCTGCCCCCAGGGAGTGGCCCACCACAATCAGGCCGTAGTGTTTGGTTCCGCGGCCCTGGGGGACCAAGAGCAGCCCTGAAAGCCCCGCCCACTGCCCCTTAAGCTGACCATCTTAGCCGATACCAGGGAGGCTGAGGGGTCTTCCCAGAGGCCCGGAAGCATGTCTGTGCTGTGTGGCCCCCAGGGCAGAGGAAGAACCAGGCTAGGCCCCCACAGAGCAACTTCTTGGGGAGACTGTCCAACAAACTCCTACTCACCCTTCAAAACCCTGCTTAGAGGTTACCTCCTCGGAGAAGCCCTTCCTGATTTTCCTGGAGAGGCTCCCTCCCTCCCAGATAACTGCACCTGTAGCTGGGATAGACTTTTATAAACAGTGAGTAGACTCCATGGGCATCATTTGGTCACCTGCTCCCATCCCTGCGCCCCAACAGCTAGATGGGGTCTCATGAGGCCAGGGACTGCCTGGCTTTGGGAAGAGCTGCCTGCCTGCACAGGGAAGAGTGGGCGGGGCCCAGATGGTCCCCAACCAGAGCAGCATTCTGCATTTCACGAGGCCCCAGCCTGAGCCACCTCTGTGCCTCCAACGACAGGCACGGGGTGTGTGCACACAACTGGGCAGGGGGGATCGGGGGTGTCCCAGCAAAGCCGGTACAAAAGAAGAAAGGGCCAGAGGTGGGGAGAGGGACTGGGCAGGGAGGAGCGGGTAGGGAGCCAGGGGTCAAAGGAGAGTGTCGGAGCCCGGCCTGTGTGTGGGGGGTACCACCATTCACCCATGCTGTCCCCCATCAGCAGCCCCAAGGGAGGGCAAGCTGGGCGTGGCCAGGGCTCCTGGCACAGAAAACACCTCACCAGGTCTCGCCCAAAGGCCTGGGACAGGACCATCTCCTGCTCCAGCTTCTTCTTGATGTACTCCGCCGAGAGGACCATGCCCTGGGTGAGGAGAAACAGAGGCGGTGTCACGGGGACGGAGGGGGCCTCTCGGGTGCCAGCCAAGGCACACTGACACGAAGCCCACTAACTCTGTCCCGCCCGCCCCTGCTTTGGGCCTTATAACTCTTGGCCGTGGGGGCTGGTGGCCCTTCACCGCATCATTTCCATTTCACAGATGAGAAAACTGAGGCTCAGGGAAGTTGCGTGTTTATAAAGAAACCAGAACGATCTCGTCCCAGTTGCCTCCTCGAGCTCTTGTGGGACGGGATCTGTAGGGCAGGGCGGCGGGGGGCCCGGCAGGTGGGGGGCCGTGGAACTTTCAGACAACCCTCGGCTCTCTGTCCCGTCTCCAGGGGAGACCAGCGAGCCCGGAGCAGCCCCCACCCCGGCCACGGGACGGGCCCACGGGCTGGCAGGGGAGGAGAAGGCGGGGGGCCGCCGGGGGCCCACGAGCAAGGGTACCTTGTGTCCCAGCCAGGTGCCGTGGTGGCCCTCCACCGGGAGGCGCTCGGCGTCACCGGTCAGGTCCGTCAGCGCATCCTTGTGGGGGGAGAGTACCGTGAGGAGGAGAGAGCTGAGGCCAGAAAAAGGGAGGCGGGCACCCCTCCGGGGCCGTGAGGGGGGCGGGGGGCACCGGGCGGCGTACCTTGGGGGATAGGGTTCCCCGGATACTGATCACCACCTTCTTCTTGTCGTGGTCTACCGCCACGTAGAAGGGGGTTTCGTAGACCTGGGAGAGGGGTGGCTCGTGAGCCTGGAAGGGGCTGGACCTGGGGAAGTGACCTCAGTGGGTCTCCTTCGGGGCCAGGGAACTGGCGCCACTGGGACCTACATGTGACCCCTTCTGCCTGCAGGGGTCACAGCAGGTCCCTCCCAACCCAGCACACAGCCTGCCCTGCCTCCGACTCTGCCTCGGGTGGCCCCGCGGGTGGCCTCGTGCCTGCTCGGGTGACCCCACGGGTGGCCTCTGGGCTGCCTCACTGCTCCTGCCTTCAATTCCTTCCCCCCAGAGGCTGGGACCAGAAAGCCCCACTACTGGGTGCAGGGTTGGGGTCCACTTCCCAGCCCCAGAGGGGGTGCAGGCCGGGCTGCGGGGAGCAGGAGGGGCCCATCTCTGGTCTGCCAGCTAAGCCAAGGGCTCCTGCTGCCAGGGGTGGGGGGACAGCAGGGACACCCCCCCAGCTCCCCCTGGAGCCCGCAGAGGACCAAGGCTGGAGGGAGGCCGCACGCCAGCCCGGCCCGGACCGGCTCCTCACCGCGTCGTGGCAGGAGGTGTAGACGATGTCCACCGCGGTCATGTTCTCGTCCAGGAAGTGGCGCCGGATGGCGATGGCGTTGCAGCCACAGCAGTTGTCCTCCTCGATGGTCACTCCAGGGGCAAACCGGGGCCGGGCGGGGCACAAGCAGCACCTGGGCGGGGTGGCAGAGGGTTCAGGGCCAGGGGCCCCCACGGAGCAAAGGTCTCCCTGCTCCTCTTTGGAGCCTCTTCTTGCAGCCCCAGCCCCTCTCCAAAGCACCCCTCTCAAAGCTCCGTCAGCCGCTTCCCGGCCCCCCTCCCCCTCCCCTCGGCAGCACGTGACCCAGCGGGTCTCTCCCTTCCCTTGTGGGCTGGAGGCACCTTCTCTCCTGGACTGCTTCTCCCTCCAGGCAGCCTCCTTGGCCTCGGCCTCTCGCCGAGGACAGAGGTCAGCCCCGGCTTCTCTCTAGTAACACCTGCGCCTGCAGGACCTTATCCAGCCTTGGGCTTTAAATACCTTCCCCCCACCTCCCCGTGGCTGATGAGCTCCCCAGACCTGCTCCCATTCAATGGCCCACGCAATGCCTCCTCCTCGCAGATGTCCCGCAGGATTGCAAC
Source organism: Catagonus wagneri (assembly GCA_004024745.2). Classification (NCBI taxonomy): domain Eukaryota; kingdom Metazoa; phylum Chordata; class Mammalia; order Artiodactyla; family Tayassuidae; genus Catagonus; species Catagonus wagneri. The sequence goes on from PVHT021183666.1 coordinate 28,525, forward strand.
CTCTCCAGGCCACGGTCCCCAAGGACCCGCCTCCCGCGCTCCGGCAGTCCCCCCACCCACCCCTCAGTGCCTGGCGCCCCACTGGAGCCATCGGCCCACCTCGCACCCCACAACCAGTTGGTCAGCACATCTGCCTTCAAATTCAGATCTGGACCCCGACCGCTTTCCCTCACCTCCACCCTCACCCCGCTCCAGCCCGCGTTATCCCCACTTTGTGGTCCAGCATAAAAGCCAGCATCCTCGCAAGGGCTGAGGGCCCCGCCCCACCTGGCCCCCAGCGCTCTGGCCTGTCGCCAGACTCCCCTTGGCCCTAATCCCGCCTCAGCATCTTTGTGTGGCTCCCTCGGCCTATAATGCTCTTCTCCCGGATGCTGTGTCAGGATTGCTCAGTCAGGCCTCTGCTCAAATGTTATGTTAAGTGAGGTCCGGCCGGTCCCCTCATCCGACACAGCCA
>PVHT021183666.1:29078-87696 GCA_004024745.2 Catagonus wagneri
GCAAACGAACGGATAGCAGCGAAGAAGCAAGAGCACTCCGCTAGGGTGTAGCTGCTCCTCAGGCCACCAGAGGGAGCCCGCACCCAACAGATGGGGCCCTGCAGACTGGAGAGCACGTGACCCGGGCCGCCGCTTTCTTGACTTGACTGCTGAGATTTTACTTAAGAATCCTAGGAGCTGAGAGGTTCGTCTTCTCTCGAGCAGCACCTGAGGGCCTGTTGTCTACCTACTAACGGGGACAGGCCTTGCCGAGAAAACCCAGGGTCAAGCAAAGCCTCGGGTCTGGGGTCTGGGGCGGGCCACCACCTGTGTGTGCACTAGGGGACCAGCGGGGCCCTCTGGGGTCGGGTCTGAGGTCCTTCCGCTGTCTCTCCCTGCGGCACTGCGAAGCTGCTGCCCATGCAGCCCCCTCCTGGCTGCTAGCGACTCCCTGGTTTCTGAAACATCCCGCAGGCGGGCAGCATGGACACCGCCTGTAGGAACAACACCCCCTGCCCCAGGGGGCGACAGACGACGGGGCGGGGCTGTCGGGCCCAGGTCTTAGGGCTCCTCGTCCAGTGCTCATTCTGAGAGGCCTCTCAGCTGCCGCAGGGGCTCCCAAGGACACTGGGGTGGGGGGGGCAGGCAGCGCAGCAGTGGGGGCTGGCAAGTTCGGGGAGGGGCCCGGGGTACCCCAGTCAGCCCTGTCCGCGGCTGGGAGATGGCAAGAACCGGCTTTTTGCGGCAAGGACACTGCAGGAGGGGGTGGCTGCTGTGGGCCCCAAGGGCAGGGTGTCACAGACAGAAGCTGCCCGCCCAGCACACCAGCCTTTCTGCCCAGGAACAGGGAGCCTGGGAGCTGTCCCCCTTCCAGCCCAGGACGGGCGGAGGGTAGAGACACCAAAGAAGGGGAGGGGGGAGGGGCCCTGGGAGGGGCCTTCCCAGCGCGGGTCCTCCTCTGGGCCACTTAGGACAGCAGAGTCCACCCTGGCCCCAGGCGTGGGCTGAGGGCGGCACCCAGCTGAGGCCTCACCAACTCCCTCCGAAGAGGGTTGGAGTCTCTCACAAAGGGGCTTCTTGCTGCCCTTCCAGAAGTTTCTATGGAAAGGCTTCAGGAAAGGCCTTCTGGAAAGGCAGAGCACAGGAGGGGGCCTGGGGGAGGGGAAGACGTGGCAGAGGGCAGGGAGAAAGATGGGGGTGGGACGGGGTGTTGGGGGGGGCCTGCACTGCTGGATGCTGAGCAGCATCTCGCGTCATTCTGTCATTCTCTCATAAACTCCAGGAGCTATGCACCTCCATATGCCCATTTCACAGATAAGGAAACTGAGGCTTTGCAGAGGTAGGCTGGCTTGCCCTGGGCTGCAAGCGACAAAGCGTTGATTCAAAGCCAATACTGTGAGATTCCAAAGCCCACGCTCTTCCCCCGTCCAGGAAGAAGGCGGCATTAGAAAGGTGGAGGCCTAGAGATGGAGCAGGAGAAGCCAGGCGGGCCACAGCGGGGCTGGGGGCACAGTCCGTCCAGGGAGAGCGCCCCCACCCCAGGGGCGGGGGGCGCGCGGAGGGACGGGTACTCACGAGCAAGACCGGGCCAGCTGGCAGAGGCCGCAGGCTGGCTTCCGCATCAGGTACATGGGCCAGCCGTAGGCGGCCAGGGCGAAGAGCATGTAGTAACACACCTCCTGGTAGCGGAGCATCTCTTGCTGGAAGAGAGGACGTGGGGGGTCAGCTCCCGCCCTGCCAGCCCGCCTGGAGCCTCGGGGCCCGCAGGCTCCCCCCCCCCCCGCAGGACCCCCTCCCCCTCCCCCTCGCCCACCACCTGGACGGGGAGGGGGACGCTCCCTGGAACGATAATTGCGTTTCCCTAATTATCTCCGTGCAACCAGGGCACGGATCCTCCCGAGACCTGTCCTGTCGCTGCTATCTCAGAATTAATGATTTGGGGACAGAAAAACACTCAGAGCACTGGATCGATTTCCGAGAGGGGAAGAGAAAGGGGGGAGGTGAGAGCGACAATCGCTCCCCTGGGGTGTGAGCACCCCCCCCAAGGAAGGGCCGTTTAACCCTGACAGGCCCGGACCCTCCGGAGGGATTGGGGTGGCTGGGGGTGGCCCAGGCTGCCGGCTGCAGGGCCGGCCTGGAGACCCAGGCACACTGGGGGACTGGCCCATAGCCCACCCTCAGGGAGACCCGGGCCCGACTCAAGGGTGTCTAGGGCAGACTGGATCTCTCCAGGAAGGCACCAGCTTGAAAGCCGGAGGGAGCGGGAGACACCCCGTCCCAGCAAAGCAGCGTCCAGCGTCCGCCCCCTCCCGGGCGCGCTGTGCTCTGGGGCCTCCTGCACTTAGATGGAATTAGTCGCCTTGTAAAAGTTAAAGAGGATGATTAGTCACCTTGCGAAACAAGCAGCACCTTAATCAGGGCCCGGAGGGTGGAAGCGCGCAGCGCTCTGCTCTTCAGGGACGCACCGCCCAGAAGGTAATTACCCCCTGGCTCAGGGCGGAGGGCGGGGCGCTGGCAGCCTCTGCTGGGTGGCAGCCGGGGACCCCAGCTTCCCCCTCCTCGGCCGCCCCTCCCCCGGGGAGGGAGGTGATGACAAGAATGAACTGGGGCAGCACCCCCCCCGCACCCCGCCCACAGGAGGCACCTGCCAGGGACAGGCTGTTTTAAGAGGACGCACACGCCTGCTTTGCGGAGCAGGGCAGACGGAGATCAGGCTTTCCCAGGGAACTCAGACGTCAAGATGACTCCTTTATGACGGTGTCCCCACGAGCCCCGAGCCCCGCCGCTTACTGGCACCGTGCTGGGCCCTGGGCTGGGGCTGGCTCCTTCCTCGCCACCAGGGCTCTGAGTGGAAGGCATGCCCAGCGGAACAGGCTCAGAGGGGTCAGGGACTCGCTCAAGGTCACAGACGCAGGAGCAGAGCTCTGCACGCCAAGTCCGTTTGCTCCCAAGGCAGGCTACAGCTTCAGCCCTGTGCGAGGGGCTCCCCGGACCCCCGGTCCCCCCCACTCCCCGGGCCTGACCCTTCCTTTACTGGGACACGCACACTGGATTTCTACTGAAGGCAATTAAGAAGAGGTTCTGCTACTCAGAAAAGCTTGGAAACCAAAGGGCTGTGTCCTGCTGCTGCCTTTTAGAACAATAGCAACCGCGGCAACAGAAGCGGTAGCAGCTCGCCCCCATGAAGCTCTTTCTAACCTCAGAAGGCCAGCACCGCTGAGCACAGTGAAGCAACTCGGGGGTTCTGTTTGTAGAACCAGCGCGGTGTGGGGGGTGCTTGGGAGGAAGGGGGTGTGAACCGAGGAGAGAGGTCACCTGGAGAGCCGAGGGGGGCCCACGTGGAGCGTGGACAGCACGCAGATGGCTTGCTTGAGCCACCCTGGCAGAGGGAGAGAGGGGCCAGGAACGAGGAAGGCGGGGGGTGGGGGGTCCAACTCACCGAGTTCTTGAGGTCGAGGTACTTGGTGTTTCTGGTCACTGGCATCCCAGACAGAAAGGCCAAGATGTCATTGTTGGCCTGGAAAACAGGCGCGTGAGGGTGGCCGCCCGGGAAAGAGGTCCGGGCCGCCGCCCTGCCCCCGACCTGCTGCCCAAGGGCCTGAGAGCCCAGAGGAGCGTGTGGTTTCTAGCCCTTCCATGACCCAGCCAGTTGCCCCAAATCTGAGGTCTCCTCATGCTTCCTTCCAGCTGCTCCCCTTCCATCCAAAGCATCAGCCCCTCGGGACTTCGCCGGCCCCGGCCCGGGGAATATGGTGTTTTGTACGAGGTGCTGGGAGACCCCGGCTAGGCGGGGCTGGGGTGGAGGCGAGCACGGAGGCCGGAGCGTGGTGCCAGATGGGTGGCTCCTCGGGCCCCTGGCATCAGACGTCCAGCCCTGGAGACGGACGCGGCCCAGCAGAGGGGAGTCACTCGAGCAAGAGCCCCCCGAGACGGGCTACAGGGATGGGCTGGGGAGGGGAAGGGAGCCAGCCTCCGAAGGGAGACCCACAGGGCCTGAGCGGGCACTTTGAACCCGGGGGCCAGCCGGGCGGGCGCTGCGGGGAGGCCGCGGAGGCCGGCCGGGGGCTCACCTCGTCCAGCACGGCGTTGCGCTTGGCCCGCTGCCGCTGCCGGAGCAGCACCAGGCCAGCGATGATGTCGGACGGCACGATGTCAAGGTCTCGGAAGAACTCAGCGAAGAGGTAGGCGATTTCCGAGTAGGCGTCCTGCCGGCAGGGGAGGCGGGGCGGGGGAGCGGGAGAGGACAGAGGCCAGCGTGAGTGTCGTGGGGCTGGGCTCTGCTCCGGGTCCTTGGGCAAGCCCCCCGCGGGGCCCTCTGCAGCGTGACCCTGAGGGCCCCGTCCTGGGTGCTGGGCCCCCGCGGACCTGGCAGAAGCCAGCACTGACCCTCTCCGTCCTCCACCGCCTGGCCCTTCTGTCCCTGGGGCTCCTACGGGGCTCACTGGCACTGACTCCCACACACAGATGCCCACCAGCCATTTCCTGCTCTTCCGCCAGTCCTGGGAATCAAGGCCTGCCCGGCCCGCTGGTTCTTTCTCCTTCGGCCTTTCTCTCTAGCAGAGAAGCCAAAACTAAGCTTCTGGCTGCCTTCTCCCCACCCTCGGGTTCTTCCCACCTCCCGCCAGCTGTGACCTTGAACGGCCCACTGAGGGCTCTATGGAGTCCCGGGTCTCAGGACCCCAACTGCCCACGGCCGGAGGCTCAGAGACCCCCACCATGTGCTGGGGACCGGTCATGTGATGCCGTGCCAGTGCCCCCTGCTGTGCTGCGAGCTCTGTCCTCAGGACAGCCAAGCTTGGGGCCTGGGGGTGGAGGCCAGGCTGGGTCTCCCCTGCCTCCCGACAAGACAAGCGGAAGTCTGGAACCCCTTCCCTAATGGGCGAGGAGGGGCGCTGGTGGGAGCAAACTTAGCACCCGGTTCTCTCTTCCTGGGTTTCACCCTCGAGTGCCTGGCACAAGTAGGAGAAGAAAACTCAGGGGCTGCAAACTCAAAACGCCTGAAGGGGAAAGGAGAGCCAGCGGCTGCTGCTAGGGGCCTACCTCGGCCAAATCTGGAAACGCTGAACTTGACATCAATGCCCCTGATTTTTAAATGCTGGCATCCACATCTAAAACTTAAGCAACAGAGCACGAGCTGATGAAAACCTGCTCTGGACTGGACCCGACCTGACCCCAGGGCCATCGGTGCTTGATGGGACCCAGGCTGTCTTTTCAAGAAGTTCTGTTTTTCCCCAGGCTCCAACACCAGCCCGGAAGCCGCCCTCTCCAGGCCCTAGGCTGAGACCCATCAGACCTCAGAGAGCCCCGCCCACCAGGAAGGGGTGGGAGGGGCTTTCTTACACTCGATTACTCACTCTAGGCTCACCAGGGGCTGCGGTGGGAGGAAGCCACTCAAGGCTTCCGGTGGCTTCCATGGAGGGCGCTTGCTGCCTGGCTCGGGAGGAGTGGTCTCCTGAGCTCACTGGCTCTGCCACTAACTAGCTGTGGGACGCTGAGCAAGTCACTCCACCTCTCTGGGCCTCAGCTGCCTGATCTGCAAAACGAGGGGTGGGACTCGATGATGCCTAAGGGCCCCGCGGGTGCTGGGGGGCTCCGCCGAGGGCCTCCGCGGGCCCGGCCTCCCCTCCTCCCCGCCGGGCCGCCGCCCCCGCCTGCCTTCCGCAGCGCCCTGGCCCCTCTGGTTATTCCTCGGAGCGCTGGGCGCGGGGGCAGAGGGCGAACAGTCCAGGGCCACACCAAGCGCCGCCCGCCCCAAGGGATCTTCCAGAGGATCTCGCAGCTGGGGAGTCACCGCTATTTTTTTTTTTTGGTCCCCCGGCAGCAACCGAGGCATGAGGAGGTTCCTGGGCCAGGGATCGAACCCGCACCACAGCAGTGACCTGAGCCACAGCAGTAGCAACGCGGGACGTTCAACCTGCTGAACCCCCAGGCGACCCCGGGACACCGCTCTGCTTTCTCTTCAAGCCCCCTGTTTTTCCTGCATCTCTTCTAAACTGAACTGTAAGCTCCAAGGGGGTTGATAAAAAGTCCTCAGATTTTTCTGTCCACTTGACAGAGCAAGGGGCTGGCTGCTCCGCATCTGGGGGAACTCCGTCCTCCACGAGGGGCAGGCTGTCACCTCGCTCTTGCTCGGAGCCCTGCCCGAGAAGGAAAGGCCCCTGAGTTGCAGCACGCGAGCCCGAGGCCGGCCACTTGCCAGGACTTACTGACTGCGAGTCCTTCGTCCGGGTGCAGCAGAGGAACACTTTGAGCCGGCGCGACCAGCTGGTGGCCTGACCCTCCTCTAAGCGGTGCCTGCGGCGGAGGACAGTCGGTGTGACTGAGGTCAGAGGGCGGAACCAGAAGAGCTGGGCCCAGACATTATGGAAACAGGGCAGCCTGTTCCCAGGACCTCGCCAAAGGCGACCCGGCAGTGGGGTCGAGGGAGAATAGGTCTGGGCCCAGCCAAAGCCGGGTGCCAGTGACCGGCTGTCAGCCAAGGCCTCTCTCTGGGGGGCTCCCTCTGGCCTGAGGGTGCACCGCTGGCCAAGGCCGGACCTGTGCTCCTGGCTGCCAGCCAACCGATACCAGCATGCCCTGGGGGCTTTAGAGTTGGGAGCGGGGGTGCCCTGTGGTCCGCACAACCGAGGGGTCAATCCAAGATGGCAGCAGGTGCCCCCTCTGCTGCCGCGCAGCAGGGCCCCGGAGCAGGCCGGTCGGACAGACGCCCTTCCCTTCTCAGAAGAGATTCTGGACACTCACGTTCTCCGTTCTCAGGGGAGTTTGAGGGGCTGAAAGAGGTCTAACGTTTCACAGCTCCTTGGAGCCATTATGTTAGCGTTAGTGGGGAAGGGCCCCTGTCCTTCACCTGCATGGCTGCCCCCCTCCCCATGGCCCCAGTGGCTCTGGCTGCTCTGATGGGGAGTCAGGGCAGCCAGGAGTCTGCACCCAAAGGGAGAGCGACTGGCCAGTTATCCGCAGAGGCCCTTCTGACACTGGGTGCCCAGAGGTCGGTGTGTTTTGAGCATAAAGATAACAGATCCAGCATTAAGAAGCTGGCTGGCTTCTGTGACCTGCCAGCCCTTTCAGAGCCTGGTGCTGGGTGGTCGGGAGGAGCAGCACAGGTGGCCCCAAATGCCTGCGAGGCACTTAGCATCCATCAGGAGTGACAGGCCGGCCCTCCTCCCGAGCCTCTCAGCTCCTCTCTGCAGCTAAGGGCTGCTTCCTGCTCCCAACCCGGGTTCCACGGGCTGTGGGCCACAAGGACAGGGAAAGCCGGGGGCCTGCCAGGGCTACAGGACGAGGTTAGGGACGGTGCAAGGGAGCTGCTATTTCTGGGACCTGGCAGCCCTTCGGGACTTGGGCAGCCTTCCATCCTAAGCCAACGTCCAGCCTACTAGAGGCTTGATACAGGGGCAGCATGCTGGCCATGCTGAGTTACCAGAGCGTCAAGTTCTTTAACCCTTCCTAACCAAACTGGCTTTTAAACATTCTGAGAGAATTTCCTCCCTTCCCTCTGGCAGGTGGAGGAGCTGCAGACTCTACCGCAGTACCCTCTGTGCCCACCAGGGGGCAGATGGAGCCGATGACGCGTCTGGCCTAATGCATCAGTTAGGCTACAGAGACCAAGACCGACTGGGAGAGACACACGAAATCTGGACAGGGAGTTCAGGGACCCAGCACCCTCTGCCCAGAGGCTCACTAAAGTAAAAGGAGGGTAGTTATTCCCCTGCAAAGAGCCACGGTTAAGGCTCCAAGGGAGTCGTGATGGAAATAACCCGCCTCCAAACCCCTCCAGATTTCACTGGAAGGAGAAAGGGCCAAGGACTTCAGCTCCCTGACTTCCAGAAACTAAAATAACCCATCGGTGTGGCTCCATAGGGCTTGCGCGCATCCCCAAACCTGCAGGTGGACGAAGGGTTGGCAAACTTGAAGCCGTCCTTGTTAGACCCACTGCTGGTTTCAGAGCTGAGGCCGGGCGAGCGAGGACCGGCCTGAGAGGTGATCCCAGCAGCCCAGCCGTGGCCTGCGCTGCCCTCCCAAGCCCCCCGAGAGCCGGACAAACCGCAACAGGTGGGGATCTGTGTGCACAGGGCCCAGAAATGCTGGAAAACTTTCTAATTCAGATGATAGCCACCGCCAACTTCCAGCTGCAAAGGCACTGCTGCCCTGGGCCCCAAAGGCAATTACCCAGAGTTGAGGCGGGGGGATTTTTTTCCAGGGCGCCAGGAGCCCAGAAACCGGGTCAGGTGGGGGCATGTGCTCAGAGTGAGCAAAATGGGACGGGTGGTGGCTGTCAGCTGCACCGGGAGAAACAACGGGCTCTGGGGCCTTGGCTCCAAAACCTGGCATTTGGGGCTGGGAGGTGGCCAGGCCAGGCGCGGGTGTGGCTCCAGCCGCAGCTGACGTGGAGGGCCCAGAGGAGCCGCACCGGGAGGAGGGGAGGGTGGGATGGGGGCCTGGGCAACCCAGTCTCCTGGCTGATAGCTCCCGGCCCTGCTGCCAGGTCCCCTCCCCACCAACCTGACCTGGGCGAAGTGACCTGCCCTCCCCGGGACTCAGACTGCTCATCTGTAGAAAGGGTCTCCCAGCTGCACCAGGGCTGACAAGAGGATTAAACAGGCGGGTCGTGGAAAGGGCTCAGGGCAGGGCCTAACCCAGACCAGACGCTCGATTAACAGGAGTCACCGAGACCCACCTTGAAAGCAGCGCCCCCTTTTCTTTCAATAAACAGGGACTCTCTGATCACGCCTGGACTCCCTCCTTCATTTTCTCTGCCACGGCACAGCCTTCCCACTTTACCAAAACACTGGGCAAAACTTCCCCCTCCTCCAGGAAGCCTTCCTTGATTAATCTCCCCCAGCCTCCTTAATCCCAGAGGCAGACTCGCCTCAGGGGTTAAGAGCAGGGGCTCTGGGAGTTCCCGTCGTGGCTCAGTGGTTAACGAATCTGACTAGGCACCATGAGGTTGCGGGTTTGGTCCCTGGCCTTGCTCAGTGGGTTAACGATCTGGCGTTGCCGTGAGCTGTGGTGTAGGTCGCAGATCCGGCTCGGATCCTGCGTTGCTGTGGTTGTGGTGTAGGCCGGCAGCTATAGCTCTGATTCGACCCCTAGCCTGGGAACCTCCACATGCCGCGCGTGCGGCCCTAAAATGACAAAAAAAAAAAAAAAAAAGAGCAGGGGCTCTAAAGCCAGAGTGCCCGGCTGCTGGATCCCTGCCCCACCGCTGTGAGCTGTGTCACCTCAGGCAGGTCCCATAACCCCTCTGCGCCCTAGTTTCTTCATCTGTGTTATAGGACTGATGCTAACAGGGAGCTACTGTGAGTTCATACGGGCAATTCTTGGCTCACTGTACACGTGCTTCCTACTGTTACTGGTGCCGTGTCGATGACAAGGACAGCGGCTGTCGCTGGCCAAGCGCGGCCTTCCTGTGAGCGCCGCGTTAACCACGCTGTTAAATCTGTACCCATCAAGGAGTGGAGGTGAGCCTGCGGCTCACACTTGAGACGTCGCGCTCGGTGACAGCCCGCCGCCCGCCCTGCCGACTGACCGCAGGTTGTAGGTGCGCAGGTTGCGCTGCCTCCGCTTGGTGGCCCTCAGCTTGACGAAGGTGCGGCCCGTGGGATCGAAGACGCAGAGGACGGTGATGCAGACGCTCAGGATGACCACCCAGTTGCAGACAACCATCCCTGGGGAGGCAGAGGCGGGAGGCAGAGGGTCACGGTGCTGGGGACACCTTGCTGGCACTCGAGAGGGCGCCGGGGCCTCCCTACCCCCGGCTGCTTCTGGGGCCCAACGACACGGCCCCAGTCTCTGGCTACACGGCTGTCCCCCTACTGAACGGTGACCCCAAGGCCCATCCTTACACAGAGCACGTGCTCTGCGGGTTTCCAGAGCCCCGGGTGCCTCTGCGCCTCCTGAGGCCCCGAGACCAGGGTCCCAGAGGGAAGATGGCTCACGGTACCTGAACTTGACCCCAGCCTCTACCTCCTCTACCCTGACCCCAACCCTGCACGGGGGCTGCCCTCTGTACCCCCCAACCCTGCGCCCCAGGGCTGCCCTCTGCACCCTGACCCCGACCCTGGCTCTGCACCCTGTCCCCAGCGCCGCATCGGGGCTGCCCACATACCGAGAGTGACGTTCTTGGCAGTGAGGTCGTTGCAGGAGGTGTAGTACTGCGTGAGCCACACGATGCCCACTATGGCGTAGATGAACTCGATCACCAGGATGGCTGCAGGGACAGCAGGGCCCGGCTGAAGGGCAGGGAGGCCCTGGAACCTGGGCCCGGCTCCTCCCGCCACAGGCGCCCAGCCAGCTGGGAGCAGGGGTGCCGGCCCTCCCGCCGCCCCTCCACGCAGGCCTCGCGGCACCCGGTGGGGGCCCAGGGAGCGTACGGCCATTCCACCAGCTGCTCTAGCTCACGGGCCTCAGGCCCCGAGGCCCCCCCGCCCCCAGAAGGGGACTGCGAAGGCAGGCGACCAAGAGGCATTCCTCTGTCCCTTCAGAATCGGAATCAGATCCACGAACTTGGGGATAAGACGTTTCTGAGGCAAGCTACTAATCTCTCCGAGACTCTGTTTCCTCATCTGCAAAATGGGGGCGTGAGGCCTGTGGTGCAGGGCCGTGAGAACCGGGTGACGGTCTTCATTTCGTGGAAACTGCTATTTCCGGGAGGAGGAAGGCGCCCTGCTCAGCCCAGAGCACCGGGCCCAGGGCTGAGACGGGGCTGGGGGAGGCAGGTGGGAGAATCAGCAGCCCCCAGGGGGCAGCATCAGACACCTGGATCCACAGGCAGCCCAGGGTGGCAGCTAGGAGCCCAGGCTTTGGAGCCAAACAACTGGTCTCGAATCTCAGCCCTGGCACTGGTACACTTACTGCCATGTGACCTGCAGGGAGTAATCCACCTCCCTGGGCCCAGACTCCTCATCTGCAGAATGCGACCAGCACTGGCTCCTCCCTGAGTTAACACCGGAAAAGAGCTTAGCACAGGTCACAGAGCACAGGCGAGTATTCCCCCGCGGTGACCGGGAGAACAGGCTGGAACCCAGGAAGACGACCCAAGCGGGCCCTCGGGGAGTGGCCAGGGCCCTGGGGGGCTTCCCCAGGAGGGTAGGGGGCCGCCTGGGAAAGGACCACAAAGCAGCTGATGGGATGCGCACGGCCTAGAGCAGGGCTCGGCAGAGTCTCTCTGCAAAGGGCCGGAGGGTAATCGCACGAGACGCTGTGGCCACACCCTCTGTCACTACCGCTAGGCTTGGCTGCGGCTGTGCAAAAGCCGCCAGAGACGGCAAGGACATGAGTGAATGCGTGTGCCTGGGTTCCAATAAAACTTTATTTACAAAAACAGGTGGCGGGCTGGACTTGGCCCTCAGGCCTCAGTTTGCCCCTCACCGCCCCACCCCACCCCCGGCCAGAGGTGAGCCCAGGAAGTCTGCCTGTCCGCTGCTGGACCCCGGTGCTGGCACAGGGCCTGGCCTCTCGCACGTGGCTGAGTGAATGCTGGGCCCAGGAGGAGGGCGGGCTGGGGGTGGCCGGAGCAGCTCCCCACCCGCGGCCGGTGGCCCTTACCCAGGCGCACGTAGAGCACGTACTGCATGGATTCGCGGGGCTCAGTGTAGAGGATGCCGCCGCGCATGCTCAGCCAGATGATGGCCATCTCGGCGATCATGCAGCTCAGCAAAATGCCCAGGTAGCCGCGCCCGTGGTCCACCAGGTTCAGGGAGCAGGCCTCGTTCGGGTTGTAGACCAGGCCGAAGAGCACCACGGACAGGATCACGAACCTGGGGGGACGTGCGGGTCAGGGGGGCCGGGCAGCCTGCGCGCCTCCCCCGGCCCCGATGACTTCTCGGCTCCGGGCGCGGGACTGCTGTCCTCCAGCAGAGAGTCCCTCCAGGCCTCGGGCGGCCGGGGCAGGGCGCTCAGCCACCAGCCGTGGGCAGACAGCAGTCCCGCCCAGTGCTGGGGTCGGGTCCGGCGGCTGCCGGGCGGGGGCTCTGGGTTCTACCTGGGTATCACCCTAAGAGGGCGGATGTCTCGACCCCAACTCCCGGATGCCATGAACGTGGTGGCCAGGGGCCTCCTTCCAGGCGGGGACTCACCAGGTGGTGTGCAGGAGGAAGAGGAAGATGGCCGGCAGGACAAGGTCATCGCTGCCCACAGACCAGCGCCGCCGGAACACCACGATCCCGGGCATGGCTGGCAGCTCTGCGCAGGCTCAGCGGGCCTGGCGCTCACCTCCTGAAACACAGCAGAGGACCCTGAGGCCGCCCAGGCTGCTGCGCCACCCAGGGCCACCGCCGTCCTGGCGAGGTGTGCCCAGCAGCACAGGCCCCTCTCCCGCGCCCTATGGCCCCGAGCTTCCAGGCCCATCCCTGGGCAGGACCACTTCCCGCTACGGGCTCCCCCCCAGAGCCAGCATTTAAAAGTGCAGCAGGAAGACAGTGGTTTCAGCCTTACCCCAGGGTACTTTCCTGTCCCCAAGGCTCCCCGAGCTCTTGGGATCAGCTCTGCCTGTGGTTACCCCGACAGGAGAGCTCAGCTCGATTAAGGACCCGGGTGCACCCCTGCCTCCCCCTCCATGGGATCAGGGGAGACGCCTGCCCAGTGCATGCTGTTCTTGGGGTGGGGTGGGGGGCTTCCTGGACCAAGCCCGAGCCCGTGCCTTCGCATGAGCTGAGCTGGCCACGTAGAGTCGACGACCTCGGGGGCAGGTGAGGGGAAAGGCATGCGTGGGTCTGGTACATATGGAGGATGGGAGCCCAGAGCATAGTAGGTGCTCAGTAAATATTTGGTGAATGAGGTTTTCCGTTTCTAGCTTTGCTGGAATGCTGAGCGCATGCTCTGTGACTTGCTTTTGGCCCCATCAGACAGAATTCCCAACCACAGCTATGCCTCTTGGTGGGGAAGGACACGGTTGAGACCGGGGGTCGGGAGCATGGCAGGGGTGCCCAGCCCCTCTGCCGCCAGGGCAGTGGGCGAGCCCTGTGGGTGTCCCACCCTCTCAGCAACCACACCTCCCTCGCCCACCCTGGGCCACGCAGCCTTGACGGCCCAGATCCCAACTCTCTCAAGTAGCTGAATTCAAATCTGCTGCAGCCAGGCCCAGGGAGGAGGGCCCAGGAATCGGAGTCCCCGCTCCCTGGAGCCCCAGGAGTGAGGGGTGGCGAGAGCCGGCTGGTTCCCCACGGGGGGCTGCCCGGGAGACACTGACAAGGGACGCTCCAGGGTAGCCGGGCGCTGAACTGTGCAGAGGAACCCCTGCTGTGGGAGGCTGGGCGCTGGTGGGCAGCTGCCCCCAGGCTGGCAGAGGCTTACATGGCACCTGGTCCGGGGTGGGCGGCAAGTCCTCCTCTCCCCAGGGACGGCTCCAGGGAAAAAGAGTGTCCGTGGAGATCGGCATCACTCGCGAAGTGGCCAAGTCTCCCCCGGCCGGTGGGCACGGCCCTCAGGGTGGGCGAGGGGGTGAGGGGCCGGGGGGCCGGCCGGCATGTCCAGCCCAGCCTGTCTCCTTCGCCCTCTCCCCGGCGCGGCCACTTCATCCAGCTGCCAGGCTGCTCGCAGCGAGGTGGTGGCCTGGCGGGCGGACTGGCGGGCTAGCCTGCCGGGGTCGTGCCTACTCCTCCCCCCACCCTCAGGAAGTGACATCATCCCACCCTCTCCAAGGAGGAGTCAGAGCACGGATTCTGGGAAGCGGGAGAAGGATGGAGAGCACAGAGCTGCTGCGTGCTGGGGTGGCCGGGGGGTGGGGGTCCGGGGCTGCAGGGGGCTGGGGCTCCGGTGGTGTGCCTGTGACAAGTGGCCGATAGCACCGGCTCTGGTTTGAAAGGACGGGCGGGATGGGAGGGGCTGGGGCTCCGTGGGTGGTAGCGGGGCTGCAGAAGGACAGAGCTGCCAACAGCTGGCATCTCAGCCGCCAGCTCTCTACAGCCCCTCCCGGACTCCAGGTGGCCGGAGAGGGGGTGAGGTTGGGGAGCGTGGGGCTGGGCCCGGGGCGCACACAAATGAAATGGCCAAGAGGTCCGGGCAGGTGCCGCAGCTCCCCTGCTGCTCTAATCAGGCCAGACCCGCGGGGGAGGGGGAGGGCTGTCCCAGAGGGCTGCCCTGCCAGGAGCCGGAATGCCTCGTTGGTTCTTTCAGAGGAGTGCACCATGGCCCAAATGCTCCCCTCACCCCCACCCTGCACCTCTGGGGGTCTAGAATGGCTAAAACTCCCTTGCTCACACGTACGCCTAACACCTCGCTCGCAGCCCCATCCTCCCTGCTCTCAGGTGGGAGAAGGAGGGCAAGCCTGGCACCCCTGCAGAGGTGGCCGAAGATCCGTGGAGACCCCGGAGCAGTACGGCCAGTGGCAGTCTCTGCCCCCCGCCCTGGCTCAGGGAGCCACCAGCCGACAGCTGTGGTCAGTGCCAGTCCCACCTAGTAGGTCACGTGGCGGGGTTCCTGTGGGCTGCCCCCTGGCAGGCCTGGGGACCACACCCTCTGCCCTCTGGGCTGCACCCGGGGCCGGTCCTTCGCTGCAGGATCCTAGGCCCAGCCCCGCGTCCCCCCCGGCGCCGGCTCCACCGCCCACTGACAGTGTGGCTCGCCGGTTGTGCCTCAGCTTCCTCATCTGTAAAGTGTCGATTATCCCCGCCTGGAAGGGTCTGGTGTGGCCCCCGTGAGCGGCCCCGGTGGTGCTGGACACAGCCGGTGACCGCCTCAGCGCGGGCGGGAGAAGCAGACGCAGGGCATGCGAACCTGGTGGACCGGCTGCTCCTCCCCCGCCCGGGCTAGTGGCTTCTCCAGCTGGTCACCATCAGGTCACGGGGTGGGGTTGGGGGGACAGGGTCTGTGCTGCTGCCGGGGGAGGGTGGGCCACTTGCTCCCATGTGGGGTCATAAATCTCAGGGCTGCTGTTTTTAAGGGCCTGAAAGGCGTCCTTTCTCTCGAGACCCCGGCCCTTTACAATGGGGGCCTGTTCCCCTGCCGGGGACGTGATTTCATCTGGAGGAAATGTCTCAGGACGGGGGAGGCAGAGGCTACTTCCTGGTCTGGGGCTGCCACAAAGCACCTCCTCTGGCTCCCCTCCCCCGGGGCACAGCGTCCGTGCCCTTCAGTAACCTCAGCCGAGGGGCACGCGGCCTCCCCTCCTTACCCAGACCAGGGGCACTGCCAGGGGAGAGGTGGCAACCCCTTCAGCTGGGGAGAACAGGGGCCCTGCTGCGTCCAGACAGGTGTGGGTGGGGTGCCAGGACGCTGCCCCACACGTGGACAGAATGACTCGGGTGGCACTGCGAGGCCTCTTTCTTCCTCCACCCACAAAGCCCCATTTCCTTGATGGGGCGTCATGCCCCTGAGTTAAGTATTAACCCATTCTCCGAGTTCCTCTTTCCAAAATTACAAAACTGTTTTCTAAAAGGCACATGCTGACCCGGACTTTAAAAACCTTCCATGGCTCCCGGGGTCTGCAGGATAAGGTCCGAGCCTCAGACGGCAGCAAAGGGTCTCAGCAACTGGCAGGCAGGCTGGGCAGCCTTGGGCAGGTGCCTTGCCCTCTCTGAGTCCCTGAGCAGGAAGACATGCCCAGAGCCCTGGGGATCCCAGGCACAGACGGGAGCAGGGTCTCCTTCTGGCTGGGGAGGCCATCCAGCCCCCACTCACACTGACCCACCTTCCTTTCCCAGCCCTCCAGACTTGCTGCTCCCTAAAGACACCTCATTGGAATCTGAGCTTTGTTTACCCCAGTTCCTCTGCCAAGCAAAATCCTACTCATCTTTCCAGGCCGATCAAAAGCCACCTTCTGTTTGAAACCCTCCCTGACAGCGCCCCTGCCCCCCGCCCTCAGGCAGAACCCCTGGTCCTCTCATCCCAGCGTGGCCCTCAGCACACTGTCTGAGAGTCGACTTGCCTGCCTTGCCTGCCGACTCCTCGCTGCCCACCCTGGGGGCGGGGACTTGCAGCGCTGACTGCCTTCACCCCCCAACCCCGGCCCCTGGAGTGTGAGCACAGCTCCCCGGCGCCTCCAAACCACTGCTCCATCCCCCGAAGCAGCTGCCATTAGGACCAGACACACGACCCCTTCCCCTCTTAGCTCAAACCCTTTGCTTTTGGGGACCCGTCCCTCCCCAGCGCCTCCCTGCCCGCTCTCGGAGGAGCATCCTCTCCCCTGGCTGTCTGAACCCTTGGCTTCAGTTCCCAGAGCTGTACGCCAGGGACATCCCGCCACCCACCCTCCGGAAGGCTGCGGCGAGCGCGGGCTGGGACGAGGTCACAGAGGTCTGCCTGGGTCCTGGCAGAGCCCAGGGCCCCGAACGCAGGGGCCGTCATTTCGGCAGGGCTCCGGGGGCTCCTGGGGACTTGGTGGCAGGGTGATCCGTGACAGGGCTTTGGGCAGGGGCTGCTGGTGCCCATGACTGACCCTGACCAGAAGCCCTGACAGGGTAACCCACCCCGCCCCTGGCCTTGGGGGGCTGCTATTTTTAAGCATCCCGGCTGGGCCTCATTCCTTGATCCTAAAGTCCCCTTGGGCTTGGCCCTGGGCAGTGGGTCCAGCTTGCGGGGTGCTGAGAGCTCCCAGGGGAGGGAGGACGGGCACGGAGGATTCCAGCTTGGGGCTGGTGGGGGATGGGGGTCACCTTGGTGCCCACAGTGGGGCCAGGGCGCTGGAAACATGCTGAACCACACGGGACACGATGACACGCCACAGGAGGCCCATCCAGCGTCACCTCCAGCCTCTAGGTCAGCCCCTGAGACTGCCCACCTGGCAGAGGTGGCCTTGGGCGTCTGGGCCCAAGGATGGGCTAAAAGTTGAGCCTGAGGGAGGGGGTGACAGCCAGGTCCCGGCCACGGGGACACACTGGACATCAGCTGAGCACTTCCCGTGCTCCGAGCCCCTCGGCAGTGATGCCGGGTGACAGTGTCCCTCTCACGCCACATACTCCTAAATCAGGCTGTGTCTGGTTCCTGGCTCTGCACTTACTGGCTGTGTGCCCTTGGACAAGTTACTTAACCTCTCTGTGCCTCGGTTCCTTATTTCTAAAAGGGGGCTAAGAACAGTAGCTCCCTCAGAATTGTCACCAGGGTTAAATGAGTCATACGTGTAAGCCAGCACCTGTCGCAGAGGAGGTGCTCCGTGAACGTGGCTCTTCCACTGTTATCTGCTGAAGGACGAGGAGGCCAAGGCCCAGCAGGCAGAGACCCAGGCCCTTCCTGCTGCCATCCAAAGCCCACGGGTAACGCAGCAAGGTCAGGGCTAGAAGGGGCCTCAGAAAAGATCCTCAGGCCTCCTTTCATGCATGAGGAAATTGAAGTTCAGAGGGCCCCAGAGGCTCCCAGTTTTCCCATGACGTCCACCCCATGCGGTGCTGGACACACAGTCCCGGGGTCCCTTAGCCGGCCCATCCCTCCTCCTGCCTCTCAGCCCGCCCTGCTCCAACTGCCCGAGAGACACTCACATTAGCTGCGTGTGACCCCGGGGAGTCTGGGCTGAGATTCTCCCTTTCGCGCTCTTGACACATAACCCTCCTGGAAGCCGGCAACGGCCATGTGAGCCCCCTCGCCGCTCATCAACCCGCCAGAAGGCGCCCATCACTGGTGCGGTTTCCAGCAGAGTCGTGGGTGCCTAGCTCTCCACCTCCCGGCGGCTGGGGTCCGCAGCGCTCTGCGGCTCAGCTGGCAGAGAGAGGAGACCTCAGCCCCGAGCCCACCTTGCCTGGACCCTGTCTACCCCTGCCTGCCGAGGCCGGTGACCCGGCCACGTCCAGCCATGGCCAGAACTGCCAGACCAAGGGCAGCGTCCCCAGGCAGAAAGTCCCTTCCCCTCCAGACCTCAGCTACCTCTTCTGAAGAATGAGGAGCCTGCATTGAGGGGAGGCTGGTATTTTTGTACTGGTTACTATGTACCGGTGTCCACAACCAAGGCTGCATGTGCCTATACAGGAAGCACAAATAATGAGGTGGACTATAAACTTAAAAACAAACTTCAGAACAAAAAGGAAATAGATTAAAAAGGAGTTCCCGTCGTGGCACAGTGGTTAATGAATCCAACTAGGAACCATGAGGTTGTGAGTTCAATCCCTGGCCTTGCTCAGTGGGTTAAGGATCCGGTGTTGCCGTGAGCTGTGGTATAGGTTGCAGACGCGGCTTGGATCCCGTGTTGCGGGTGGCTGTGGTGTAGGCACCTGCTGCCTGGTGGGTCTGTCTGATACCAAGTGTTTCCATGTTGGTGCTGCAGTTTATCTAGTCTCTAGGGGGACTGACCACAGGGACGCTGGGCCCTGGGCAGCCCGCAGGCTGAGTGGTGGCCCCCAGGAGCTCTGTCCCAGCTCACCAACGGGCTGTCCTCTGGCCTAAGTGGGCTGGCAGGCGGCTCCTGCCGTCTTTAGCCATGTCCAGGGCGCAGGCTCCAGCGGCGGCAAATCCCGGCTCCTCCACTCCTGGGCTCCACGGCTAGAGAGCTAGTTAACCTCTCTGCTCGCCTGGGAGGCTTAAATGAGGGAGCCCCTGCAGGGGAGGCGATGAGCATGTGGCACCAGCATCATTTCACAGAGCTGCGGGGCGGTTCCAGGGTGAGGGAGGAGCGCTCGGGCCACCTTAAGTTGGGGACCCCGTCGGCTCTGCTCCCTCTGGCGTCGGTCAGTCGCCCACCATGTCTTGGGCATCATCTAAGCATTTTGCAAACGTAACTCAATCCTCATAGCAACCCTGTCCAGTGGGCACTGCTATTACCGTATTTTACGGATGAGATGACGTGACTCGCTGCAGGTCACACAGCCTCGTTCCAGAGCCGGCGTCTTAACTGCTGCTTCTGAGGAGCGGCATTCAGCTACATGCCTGTCTCTGAACCCAGAAACAGGCCCCCCACACCCTCCATGGAGTGAGAAGCCAAGGCCTTAAGGGCCACAAAGAGCTCTGGGTCTTCCTCTGGCTCCAGACCCGTGGTCGTACCACCATGGGAGGGGACACTGCGGGCTTCGGCCCCGCTCTGCAGATGAGGACAACCGAGCCCGGGGGAGTTCCACCTGCTGCCTGGAGGTGAGTGGGCTGTGGGCCCAGAGCTAGAAACTGTTTGTGTTCTCTTTTCTTTTTAGGGCCGCACCCGCGGCATATGGAGGTTCCCAGCATCCAGTGGGAGCTGCAGCCGCCGGCCTGCGCCACAGCCACGGCAGCAAAGGGATCCAAGCTGCATCTGCACCCTACGCTGCAGACTGCAGCTACACAGGGGTCTTACCCTGCTGAGCGAGGCCAAGGATTGGACCCACATCCCCATGGATAGGAGTCGGGTTCTTAACCCACTGAGCCACAATGGGAACTCCTCTGTGTGCCCTCTTACTCCAGCCTCATGAGGCGGTTGGGGTGGCACCTCAGCTTAGATGGAGAAACTTAGGTCAGAGAGGCGCAAAGGCCCGAAGGTGCCATGACAAGGATACACGGCAGGGCTGGGGTTTCGGAGCAGCTTCCTTGAAATGAAAAACATCTCTCTGCCCATCAATCTGACTCCTTATTCTCATGCACAGACACCAAGACCCACACGTGCCCGAAGGCCCCTTCTACCTCCTGGTCTGCGGCCCCACAAGGGGCGGGGCTCTGAGGTGCAGGAAGGGGTGGGGAGTACGGCGAGGGAGGCGACAAAGCGCGAGCGCGCGTGGGCTGGGGGCCGCGTGCACCGCCAGCCTGGGCCCGGGTGTGCGCAGCCCAAGTTAGGGGCCCGAAAGCTGTTGCTTTTCACACGTCAGCTGTGCCGGAGCAGAAGGCAGAGCCGAGCCCGCCCAGGGCTGAGGCCGGATTTCAGCAAGAGGTGTGTCCTCGGATGCTCAGGCCTGGGACTGGAACGGTGCCCCACTGCCTCTGCTCCCCGCCTCCAAGTCTCAGATGCACAAGCACCCCTGCCCAGGTGCTGAACGACCAGGGGAGGTGCCCCCTACGCCCCTCACAAGCCCAGGGCTGGGTATAGCTGTTCTCATGAGCCAGATGGGGAAACTGAGGCTCCGAGGTGAAGTGACATGGTGAGTGAGGGGAGCCAGGTCTCTGCTGTGTTCTCTCCACATCCACGTGCCTGCTGGCCAGAGATCTTCCCCACAAAAGAGCGATCTGGGCTGGGCGCAGAGTTCAGGGCAGAGGAGGAAAAGAAGTGGCCCCGGAGTTCCCGTCATGGCTCAGTGGTTAACGAATCCGACTAAGAACCATGAGGTTGTGGGTTCGATCCCTGGCCTTGCTCAGGATCCACCGTTGCCGTGAGCTGTGGTGAAGGTCGCAGACGCGGCTCGGATCCCGCGTTGCTGTGCCTGTGGCGAAGGCTGGCTGGCAGCTACAGCTCCTGTTAGACCCCTAGCCTGGGAACCTCCACGTGCCATGGGTGCGGCCCTAGAAAGGCAAAAAGACAAAGAAAAGAGGAGTGGCCCCAACTACGGCGGGCCATGCCCACAGCCACGCTGGACTGGACCCGGAAATAGCTCTGACAGTCACTCCATCACTTGTTACTGAAAAAGAAATTCTTACGCAGCATTTACTACACACCAGGCACCGCGGCAAGCAGTTCACAGATATTACCTACTTTAATTTCAACCTTTTAGCAACTCTACGAGGTAGGTGCTATTGTTACCCTCATTTTACAGATGAGGAAACAGGCCCAGAGAAGTTAAGTAACTTGCCCAAGGTCACTCAGCTAGTGAGGGGCCGGGCCGGGCCGTGAGGCTCCGGGCTGTGCTCTCAGCCCCTCCCGACGAGCCCTCATCAGGGCTCCATTTATCACGGAGGCTCCAGCTTCTCCTTCGCACGCTAATTATTTTCCACTCGTCTACGACAAGCAGAACTTGCCATCTGCCACAGGCCCTGTCACTGACACCAGCCAACTCCCTGGGAATCAACTGAGGCCTTTCGTTTCCTGCTAGTCGTTCTGGGCGGGTGGCTATTGGGGGGGCGGGGGCGGCAGGACCCTCCTCCCAGCCCGCAGCCCTCCCCGGTCCCCCCTCCGGGGCCTTCACGCCAGGGCTTCCTTACCTCCTGGGCCCGAGTGGACCTGTCTCTGCCCGTGGAGGAGGAACCCTTCCGGCCGGGCTAGCGTTTGCTCTGAACTCTTCCTTGGAGACTGCTTATTTTCCTGAAACTAGGAATGACCTTTTCCCCGCACTCTTCCTGGTGCCCAGGTCCCAGGTGCCCTGGGGCGGCCCAGAGAGGGGGCTCTCCTGGCCTCCTGGGGGGCACTACCCGGCGCCCGGGTCCCGCAGCCTGTCTGTGGATGGATGCAGACGCCCGTGCCGGGTTTGTTTCCACGCAGGCTGAGTCCTCTCCGTCCTGCCCTGTGGTCCACCCCCCGTCCCCCCCGCGTGCTCTAAACACCCTCCCCGGGCCCCACCCTCTGAGATGCAGGATGTGGAGCCCACCGCAGCCTTCCCTGCCGCTCCTGGCCACCGGCTGCCCCACGCCTGCCCCCGCCCTTGCCAACCCACCTCACAGGAGCCCCACCTGCCCTGGCTGAGGCCTCCTTGGCCCTGCCTCCTTAATCCGCAATGAGCCAGTGAGATGGGACCCACACCCCACGGGTCAGCCAGGACCGGGGAGCGCTGGCCCAGGGCCACGCCTCGGAAGGCCCCATCTGTGTCTCTGAGTTTCTGGGCGTCCCACTGCGCCCCCCTTCCTGCTCAGACTCTGGATGCCCAGAGGGGCAGAGGCTCACCCCTCCAGCTCATCTGCTGTCCCCACCCCCGGGGCCCCTCGCTTCCCCTAGAGCCAGAGGCAAGGGAACCCCCATGCACCCCTGCTCCCGCCCCAGACAGCTCATCTGCAATGCTGGGCCGGGCCTCCCAGGGCTTGAGAGCAGAGGCTCCCAGTCTCCGGGCTGCGGCTGCGGGAGGGCGCTGGCAACACCTCTGAGAGGAATTAGCACCTTCCCATGCGTGAGGGGCCCTAGTGAGGAGGCTAATGAGGACGCTAAGTGACACACCGGGCCTGACGCCTCCCCTCTGGGAACCTCCGCCCCCCATCCAGCACACCCTGCGCCCCACGGCCCTACCGTGCCTGCCTCCCTGGGTCCGTGCCAAGGACATGCTCCCCAGACTCCGGGAGGCTGCGGGCCACGGAGGATCCACAAACGGCCACCTCCCCGGGCAGCACGGCCATCTAGGGCACAGGCCCGCACCTGGGCTATTGAGTTTCGCTTCAGCCATTCCCGGGGCGTCGCAGAGGCAGGCACGGATCGAGTGACCGCGTAACACAAACTCCTTCCCAGGGGAGGCGGTCTGCAGCGCGCAGCCCCGCAGAGCACCGGGGAAGGGGCCCGGTGCTGCTTCCACGGCACACGGGCCTCGGCCCAGGCCCTGCCCCTCTTCCCCTGTGCCCAGGGAGCGACGGCATCGCTCTCCCAGGTGAGCCTCGCGAGGCACCCCCCACCGCCAAGGGAGGCGGTCACAGCAGCCTGGGCCTTACAGGCTGCACAGGTCAGAGCAGCTCTTAGCCCTTTTACATGCTGGGGCTCCTTGTAACTTGTGGTGAGCTAAACGATCTCAGTGATTAAACATGTCTGAGAGGCCCTGGACAGGATGAGCTCTCAGGTCCATTCTGGCCTTGACTTTTTTCTTTTTTAGGGCTGCACCTGCGGCATATGGAAGTTCCCGGGCTAGGGGTCCAACTGGAGCTACAGCTGCCGGCCTACACCACAGCCGCAGTAATACCAGATCCGAGCCGCGTCTGTGACCTACGCTGCAGCTTGTGGCAACACTGAACCCTTAACCCACTGAGCAAGGCCAGGGATCGAACCCACATCCTCGTGGATATTAGTTGGGTTCTTCACCCATTGAGCCACGATGCGAACTCCTGGCCTTGACTTCTACAGTTCTTGCTGTTTTGGTTCCGGACAGCTGAGGAGAGCCTGGGAGCCCCACCCAGGAGCCCAAGCTAATTCAACCGTGATGCGTGTCTGCCTGGCCCGACACAGAAACACGGACCCAGGGGCTTGGAGGCCCCCACACGCTCCCTCATTCCGTCGCACCTCCACGGCCATGACAAAACTGAACGGGCCCCTGTGACCACAGGCCCCCAGGAAGGGGCGGGGCTCCAAAGGCCCTCTGCCACTGGACAGAGGGCAGGGCTGGACCCCGCTTTTGTCCCAGTGCCTCTGTCCATTCAGACGCGCACTGAACTGTGACCTTCAAACCACAGAACAGGAGCCGCTGCCCAGAACGAATCAACCAGCGCTTCCTCCTCCTGGGTAAAACGGGGAGGGGGGGCGCGGTGACGACAGCTCCTACCCCGCGGGGATACTGTGAGGACAGAGTGAACTGAAAGTTGGGAAGTGCTGAGAGCTGGGTGCTTGGTAGCACTGGCTACACACAGGCCCTTCTGCGGCTTTAATGAAATCAACCCCCTCCTCAAAAGTGCATTACGGCTTCTAAATGCCCTTTAAGTAAGATTAAAACTCCCAACCATTAGCTACAAAGCTCTGCACCAACCGGCCCTCCGTCCCTGCGGGTGGACAAGCCTGCTTCCTGTTCCCATCTCCGTCTCCTGTTGGTCAGTGGGGCGGCCGCCTGCTGGTGCTTCCTCCTCTTCAGATGCCGGGGGCTCCTCCCTGGCGCAGCTCGGCCAGCGGCGCAGCGGGCCTTACGCCCCGGCCTGGGCTGGACGGCGAAGTCGCGGCCCACTTTCCTGCAGGCCCCGCCTCACTTTCTGTTACTGGAGGCCCTGACGAGGAGACCTGGACCTCCCTCTGCTTCTCTCCCCGCCTGGGGGATGGGCCCAGGGGCGCAGGGCAACACAGACTGGAAACGGGGGAGCCCCGGCCTCCACAATGCGGGCAGCCCCTTCAGGGTAAATGTCCGCCTTCTGCCTGCTGGTGCCTGGACGGGATGGAAGGGCCGGCTTTGCATCTGGTAGGAGAAGGCTCAGGGGGAGCAGAGCCCAACCTTGGACTCTGGACTCTGGAGTCACTTTCCTCCCCAGAGGACTCGTCCAGAGGGTCAGGGCCCCAGCCACAGCACGCTGTCACTTCTGTGGCCTCTGCTCCCTGGGGCTGCTCCCCGGGCGTGGCAGGAGGCGGAGCTGGGGCCTCATGCCCGGCATAGCCCTGCTGACCGCGGGCTGGCCTGCCGCCTGCCCTTCCAGCCCGAGTGGCATTCCAGGACCACTTAACAAGGTCACAGCAGGGAGATAACGGGCATCTGGTGGGGCCTCCTCCCAGGCAACGTGGGGCAGGTGCCCGCGGCCCCATTCACTGCCTGCTGCCAGGAGGGCTGAGGCAGGCCTTTCGCTGACCCTGCCGGCTCCAGGGAGGTCAGCAAAGCTGCCAGTGACTCCAGGGGACGAACCTGTCGACGGGAGCCGATGGCCCCACCGCGAGAGACCAGCAGGGCCGGGCGTGGCGTGCTAATGGGATGCCCACCTGGGGCCCAGGAGACAGACAGAGTCCCGGCCAGACTGGCTGAAGCCAAGGCTCCTGCCAGGCGGAAAGTGGCACCTGGTCTCCTCCAGGGCTTGGGGAGGAGGGGACGATGCCTGTCCCCTCAGCAGGCGCAGCCCTTCACTGCTGGCCCTTGAAGGCTGCGGAGGGGCAGTGGTGAGGGAGGCGGTGAGAGCTGGGGGACCCGAGGGGGGGGCAGCCTGCGTCATGGCTCCTGCTGACTGCCCCACCCTCGGTGGCCGCTGGTGCTATAAATACCACTCCTGCCTCTGGATGGTGCAGGAGGTGACCTAGAACTGTGGGCTCTGGGCCTCCTGGGGGGCCCCTCCCTGCCAGTGTCAGACGGAGCTGCCAGACCAGAATGTCTTGCAGCCTGAAAGCCCACTCCCACTGCAAAGGGGGCCCTGGCCGGGGCTGGGAAGACCCCGACCCTGAGCCAAGAGCTGCGGCTTCCCAACCCTGGGCCTCCCACGACCGTCCTTTCTACCCCCTTAGCAGCCAGTGGCCAGGACGCCGGGTCCCTGGAAAGCAAAGGTCTGGCTGGCCTGCAGAGGAGATGCAACGCTTGGGCCCGAGAGCACCCGCCACAGTCTCCAGCTCAGGGGCAAAGGCTCCAAGCCCATCTGATCCCGGGCACCCTCCCGGCTCCTCAGTCCAGGGCACCCCGGCAACCCCAGCTGGCTTCCAATCTTGCCGGGGCCCCAGAAGCCTCTCCGGATGTACTGACTGTGACTGCCCCTTCCTCCAGGCTGTAGCGGGCGGGTGAGCGAGCCCTTCTCTCCTCAAGGGACTCCCGGCAGGTCTGGGTCCCAAATCCCCAGGCCTGGCTGACACAGGAGCACAGGACACAGGTGGCCCTGGGCCTGGCAACTGTGAGGACACCCACCCTTACATATGGCCAGAGTTTGGTTCTAGATTCCCCGGCTTAGGGCGGCGCCAGGACAGGAGGGGGCAGAAGGCTGGGGACAGCTCCAGGGGTGGGGCCTGCGGTGTGGACACTGGTGAAACCCAGGTTATATATATATATATATATATATATATATATATATTTTTTTTTTTTGTCTTTTGTCCTTTTAGGGCCGCACCTGCGGCATATGGATGTTCCCAGGCTAGGAGCTGTAGCTGCTGGCCACAGCCACAGCCACAGCAATGCAAGATCCAAGCCGTGTCTGCAGCCTACACCACAGCTCATGGCAATGCTGGATCCTTAACCCACTGAGCGAGGCCAGGGATTGAACCCGCAACCCCATGGTTCCTAGTCGGATTTGTTAACCACTGAGCCACAGTGGGAACTCCAACCCAGGTAAAATTAAATACACGCGTGCAGCCAGTCTCCACCTACCCAGCACACAAGCAGTGTGCCTACTATGTGCATGCAGCCACAACAGTAAATAAAGGGCTCGTGTGGGGCCAGCGCTCATGGAGCCTACAACCCAGAGAGAGAGAGGCTTCAAGCCGATGGTCACGTCCAGCCGTGAAAACTTCTACGAGTCAGAGCCTGAGCAGGGAGGTGAGGGGCAGCTGCCTTAAGAACTGAGAGCTGGAGTTGAGAGCTGAGTAACGAGGCCGCAAAGAGAGGGCAGCGGGGGGGAAAAGCATGGAAAAGCCCCGTGTGGGGACCGTGGAGGATGCAGCCAAGCCCGGACCAGCCAGACAGGAGCTCGGGGAGGGCCGAGGTGGGGAGGCTGCTGGGGCCTGGTGAGCCAGGTCCCCGGGTCTGAGCTTCCTGCTGGGAGCAACGGGAAATTCCGGGCCAAGGCACGAGGGAGGAGACAAGTCGGGGCCAGACTGAGACTCAGCAAACTGTGGGGACAGGGCTCTGTCGCGGACGCCCCAGCCTGGCAGCCGTGCGTCTGGACAGGCAGAGGGGCCGCACTGCGTCGCGGTCGAGCTCCAAGGGGCCGCAATGCTCGGGGCATTTCCTGCAGGGAGGGACGAGGGATTCCGCCCTGGGTCACCGGAGCCCGGAGGAACACGTGAGAACGGGGGCCCAGGGCAGCCTGCCCCCCTCAGCAGTGACACCCCCTCCCCCAGGGTTTCAGCTCTGCATTGTCTTGCCCCTGGGTGTGCGGGGCATCCAACCAACAGGCACCCACTTGGGGGGTGCCCCCGGGCTCTGCTCCCACAACGGGATTGAGGTTGCAGGCCTTTGCCCTTGAATGTTCACCTCCTTGCTCTCCCTGCCACCGGCTCTGACCACGAATGCGGCCACGAAGAGGGGGCCTTAACCCGGCGGAGGAGACCTTAGACCCGCTGCAAACCCCGAACAGGAAGGGAGGCGGAGGCTGGGAGAGAGGGTGTCTCTGCTGGGGAAGCACCCAGCCAGCCACCATTTCCAGCCACTCCGCAGGGCTCATCACACTTAGAACACATTGCCCTCGGCCAGCCGCCGGCCGGCCCTCCCCTCCCCGGTGGTCCTTGCCACCCCCGGGACTCAACCTCCTCGCCGTCCCTCAAACAGCCAAGCTCGGCCTGTCTCCCCGCCCCTCATCTCCGCGTGGATGGCCCCCCCACCCCCGTCACTTATTTCCAAGTTCAGACATCCCCCGCGGCCTTCCTGCCCGGTCTCGGGCAGACCCCAGTCCTTATCCATCGTCACGTGACTGTCTGATTTTCTTCCAGCACTCTCCACCATCCACCCCTCTCCAGTTTATTCATCTGTTAACGTGTTTATTCTGGGCACACCCCCCACACACACCCCACCAGCATGCGGCTCCCGGACAGGGGCCTCCCCTGTCTCCTTCTCTGCTGTGTCCCCACCACCCGCAAAGGGCCTGGCAGGTGGCAGGAGTCACGTCTGAGCACAGCCCAGAGGAGCCTGGGCAGAGCTGAGCCCAGAAGCCAGGCTCCTGACTCCCAGCCCCGGCTCTTTCCACACCACCTGCTGGCCATGTGCTTGGGATCCCAGCTCGGGCCCGGACTGCTGTCCTGCAGCGCGACCGTAGATGGGCTCCAGCGGGGCCTGGCAACCACGCTGTGAGCGAGGCGGGGAGAAATGCAGCACCTCCACCGTTTTGCTGATGCAGAAGCTGGTAGCAAGAGGTGGTGGTGATTTGCCTGAGGTGACACAGGGAGCAGCAGAGCCAGGATGTGGCCAGGGATCCGGGAGGTCCGGGGGGGGCTCACTGCATTGAAGAGCCTGCTCCACTGCGCCTCCCAGCAGCGCCCCAGACTCCCAGCCCCCCGGCCCGTCTGCCTATGGGAGGGCGGCTTGTGGTACCCGGGTCCGCAAAGCTCACCCCTGGAGGAAGAGCAGAGAGGGCTGTGCTCTGGGGATGCATGAGCGCCTCCCAGCAACGGGGTCGTGGAGGGACCCACGTGCCTGCAGCCCCAGTGGCTAGACGGGCTCGCCAGGATCCTGGGGCCATTGTCAGCAGGAAGGAGAGCGCCTGGGGAATGGCTTCTTGGAGCCTCAGTGTCTTCACCTGAGAACACAGGGGCTGACCGGATGACCTCCCATTTCCCCAGACCTCGCTTTTTTAATGCCCGCAAATGCTCAACTGCCGGGGGCTTCGGCCTCAGGCTCGGGAACACAATCCCATGAAGACACAGAGATACTGGTGATACTACCTGGCAGCCGCCCTGGGAGGCAGACGGGCCACGACGACCACTCTAGGCCCAGTGCTTTAAGTCAGGCAGAACCAAGGTCAAAACCGAAGCCATCAGTCACTTGCCTGAGACCTTGGAGCCTCTACGCCTCGCTCCTCTCCAGACAATGGAGACGGAACGGTGCCTGCCTCGCCGGCTGCTGGGGGACCGGAGACGGCCTGCTTATGGGGCCTCCTCCCCGTGACCCTGATCAGCTCTCCGCCAACTTCCTAGGAATGTGAGGAGAACAAACAAGACATAGCGGTAGCTTCTTAGAAGGGAAGCTCTATAAAAAGCCTCACAATATGGTTACTTCCCTTTTAGACAGAGCCCTGGGCTTCGACATCCACGCCCCCGCCGGGGCCTCATCAGGATTCTTCCAGCATCTCCCCTCCTCCCGGCTCACACCTGCACAATCGGGGACCGAGGCAGAGGGCAGGGCCCCCAGGGGGCATGCCCCCACCCCAGCATCTCCCCTGCGGGGGCAGAGGGCTGAAGGGGGCCTGGCAGAGCGCAGGCTGCTTTCTGGACACTGTGGCTGGCTCCGCGCGGCCCTTCCACCACCCTCTGCGTCCAGCCTCCTCTCAGCCCCCCTGGGCCTCGGAGGACACATGAGATCCCGTCTGGGAAGTGCTCAGAGCTTCCTAGAAGGAAGGCCGGCGGGAATCGAGTGGGATCGATTATGTATCAAAGTGCTCATTTAGTAGCGCTTCGGTGTGGGTCACGGGCAGAGTGGGAGACGCACAGGGCTCCCTGGCCGAGAATCCAGGCTTGGTACTGGCTTGGCCACAACAACTGTGAGCGAGCCGCAACCTGTCAGAGCCCTGATTCCTATAAAAGAGGAGGGAAATAAGATCTGAGGGACGTTGGTTAAAGTACAACCTGCCAATGGGAACTGCAGGGGTACCAGTCTCAGTGTTACGGAAGGGTGACAGTCGAGTGCTTGGTGTGGGGCTGCGTGCCCATGATACGCATTAGGGAACATCTTCTGAATGTGAATGCAAGGCCTGAGAATGTGGCTATTTGCAGTGCCACCAAGCTTGTAAACTGTGTCTGTCCTCAGGCCTGACCAGCAGCAGGAGAAAGGGCTGAGCAATCTCAGGAGGCTAGCAGTCCCCTCTCCCACGTCAGTCCTGGTCCCCAGCTAAGAGGTGGGGAGGTAGGACCAGGCTGCCCCCCAACCCAGCCCCAGCACACGCTGGCTCCCCAAGCACTAGCGTGGGCGTGACTGCACAACCTCCTGCAAAGGCTGTCCCCAAGCCTGAGCCAGGGCCCTCTTCCAGCTGCCCTCTGTGCACTGAGTTCTTTGCCCATGGAGGGTAAGGCACAGCCTCCTGGTGACAGCCTGCTTGTCCTCAAAGCTTGTCAGACAGGTACCAAGTGGTGGAGACAGCACAGGCTGGAGCCGCTGGCTTGCTAAAGGCCACAGCGCAAAGCAAGGCGGGCACCTGGCTGCGGGGCGAGATTCCTCTTCCTTCTGGGAACGGAGCCACTCAGCGAGGCTGGCCACAGGCAGGACTGCAGGGCGGGAGGCGCCAGCTCCCCACCCAGCTCTGTGGGTCTGTCCCTGGGGTCCCAGTTCAGGGGAGAAAAGTCTCCCTCTTCCCTGGGGCCAGCCCACCTAGCCCCTGTTTACCTAATCTGTCCCCCTTGGCCCCGAGGACCAGACCCGTGGCCTCAAGGAGCGGCCAGCACATTCCCCGGTCAGTTTCTGCCTACACAGAGGAGAGCTCAGGCAGACGGGGGAGAGGATGCTGAAGGCCATTCAGGAGGGCGGGCAGAGGGGCGGGGCCACTCTCAGGAGGGCGGGCAGAGGGGCGGGGCCACTCAGGAGGGCTGGCAGAGGGGCGGGGTCACCCTCAGAGGGTGGGTGGAGGGGCGGGGCCAGGGCCGGGCAAAAATCAACTTACCGCCAGCTGATTTATCTGAAAGGGGTTGAGGGCAGGGCAGGGATTGGTTCAATCAAGGCAGGCTCTCCTCACTAGGAGGGAGGGGCAGGCTGCGTGGAAGGCGTGGCACAGCCCCAGGACAGGAGGGGTCAGAGGTGTCTGGCGGGATGCTCCTGGCATGGGCCATGTGCTCCTCTGCCCCTGGCCACACAAAAGTCCCATTGATGCCACCCCTTGCCTCCACGCCCGGAGCTGGGGCCCTGACACAAGGGCCCTGGGGACGTCTCTTGCTCCTTGCTGACCGTCCAGCTACCGCTGCCACTGCTGCCCTGGCACGCCAGGCATGCCAGGCCCAGCACAGCATGGTCACATGCCCTGCGCGGGCGAGGCGGCCCTGCTGGGGCAGCACAGCGGACTGCAGGGCGTGGTGCTTGCGGGCAGTGTGACGCTTCCCGGTTAGGCAGAGAGGCTTGGAGCCCAGAAGCCGTGGACCACTTGCCCGCCTGCCCGCCACCCTGCCGGGCCCCACCCATCTTCCTGGAGGGCAAACCTTGGGCAAACAGTCAGCCAGGTGCTAGCGGCACAGCAGATGCAAGGCTGGGAAAAGCAAACACTTTCCACCCCCACCTGCACACCGAGCCTTCTCCAGGGACAGAGTACGTGACCCAGCAGGAGGTGTGCTGGGGAGGGTCAGGCTGACCTGGGCCTGGAGCCTCTGCTTGGCCTCCCGTCATGGCTGGGTGATTCTGAACAAGTCTCAGGACCTTGGGGGTGATGCCCACGTGCACGGCTCTTGTGAAGTTTAAATGGGAGGAGGCCTGTGTGGGAGCACTTAGCACAAGAGTTTTGCATAGATGAGGGTCTTTTTTTGTTGTTGTCTTTTTGCCTTATTTAGGGCCGCACTCGTGGCATATGGAGGTTCCCAGGCTCGGGGTCTAGCAGGAGCTGTAGCTGCCTGCCTTGGCCACAGTCACAGCAACGCGGGATCCAAGCCGCGTCTGCGACCTACACCACAGCTCACAGCAACACCAGATCCTTAACCCACTGTGCAAGGCCAGGGATCGAACCCGCAACCTCATGGTTCCTAGTCGGACTTGTTAACCACTGAGCCACAACAGAAACTCCTAGATGAGAGTCTTGATTCGTGGGTGCTCTGTCCAGTGCCACATGTCCAGTGGGTAGAGCTAGAGCAGGTCCCAGAACGAGGGGCAGCACTGTGAAAGTAGAGGCACCACAGCCTTCAAGGGCATGCTCGTTTGTGGCCCCCTCACCTCACCCTCTAGGGGAGACTTCTAGCCTATGGCTCCACCAGCGGGGGTGGCTCCACCAGCGGGGGCGGCTCCTGCTGGCTCCAAACTCCGGGCAGCCATAAGTTAGATCCCAGAATTCCCCGCAGCTGCCTAGGGCCCCAGCGGCCCCCACGCAGGGCTTCTGCTTCAGGCTGGTCCACCCCACAAACAACCAGAGAGCGCCGCCTAGCCCTCCTCGAAGACCCCACCCTGGGGTTAAACAGTACATGCTGATGAGGCAGCTTGGCCTTTTTCTGCTCTACTACTTGCCACGGTCGAGCGCTCTGCAGGGTCAGAGCTCTTCATGCCTCCGTGCCTTTGCACTGGCTGTTCTTGTTGCACAGGATGCCTTTTCTAATCCTGTTCTCCTGGCAGGCACTCCTCAGCTGCCAGGGCTTAGCCTAAACCCCACCTCCTCTGGGAAGCCCACAGAAGCCCGCCAACCCTGAGGCAGACCTGATGGGCACCCCTCCATTCCTGCCCCAGGTACCTGGGTTCCCCACAGGCTGGGAGCTGCTAGAGGGCAGGGCTGCGCCTTCTGCCCGTGTCCTTGGCACCCAGACAGTGCCTGCTGCCAAACAGCTGCTCAAGAAATGTCAAACCAGGCCCAGGCCCTTGTACAACCACGCTGCTGGCCTGTTTGGCCCAAGAGACTTGGACCGTGTGCAGGAAGCTGGGCAAAACAGCTTCCCTGACAGAGCAGATGGGGGCTCGAGGTCTCCTCTCCCCTTGGCCACTGTCCACGCTCTGAGCGCCAAGCTTCTCCACGGCCAGAGGTGGCTTCGGGGGCTGCGGGCTGCCTCCCCACCTCCAAAAGCAGAGAGCAAAGTTAGCAGCAGGGTGAGCGCAGCGAAGGGAAGTGCAGCCGGAACTGCAGGGAGAAAGGGAGTTGTGGCTGCCATCTGCTGTGAGCAAGATGTTGGGAGAACACGCACTCCTCGGCTCTGAGGTCTCGCAGCCAACTCACACGGGGCGGCCGCCCCTCTGCAGATGGGAGCGGGCGGCTCAGCCAGGCCCCCTCCTGCCGGCCCGGACCCTCTGGCTGCCCCCGTCTGACCTCCTGCTTCTCAAGCAGACCGGGAGCGCAGATGCCAATCCGGGACCCGGGCCACCACACCTCTTTCGGGGAGCCCCCCCCAGGCCCTGGGGAGCCGACTGCACCACGACGGCAACAACTCAGACCTAAGGATAATGAGGGAAACGACACCAGCTACAGTTTAGGGCGAGCCCACTACCTACCAGAAGGCCTTGCACCGGGAGCTGGCGGCCCTTATCTCTCTTCACCCCATCACCCTGGGGAGGAGGGAGGAGACATGGAGAGTCCAAGCGGGGCCCTCTGCCCTGCTCCGTGGCGCAGGTGCCCCTGGCCACCACCAGGTCCGTCAGAAGAAGTCCCAGGGCCTCCCTTATTCTCTAAGCCGGGGGCTCCGTGAACCGCAGCAGGAGCACAGCTGGGTGGGAAGGAACCTTCTGGGCCACTGAGTCACACACACTCGTTTCAGAGAGGAAAGGGAGGGCTGCAGGTGCAGCGACCTGCCCCAGGCCACGGTGCGGTCAGGAGCGAGCACGAAGCCGGGCCTGCCGCCCCGCTCCCTCCCGGGGCCCCGGCAGGCTCCTGTGCCTGGCTGCCCACTGACCTTCAAAGGGCGCTGCCCTGGGAGGGCTGAGGTGTGCTGGCCCTGCCGTGAGGGCCCATTCCAAGTTGGCCCAGGCCTCCCTCGTGCCCTGACTGCCCCTGCTGCCCGCTCAGGCCACTGCCGGTCAGCTTCCATGCCCCTGACCGCAGCTGTCGGCTGGGCTGAGAGCCGGGGAAGGGGACCCCCGCCCTCGTGCCTGTGCCCCCAGCCCCACTGCTCAGGAGGCTGGGCCCAGGGGCCACATTCCTGTCCCAGGCCGCCCTGCCCTGCACTTGTTCACAGAGGGATTAACATGGCCAACAAGGCTGGACAAGCTCAGGGGTGGGGGGGCTCACAGAAACCCTGGAGTCGCCCCGAGGCACCCAGCCAACAGAAACCGACCGCTGCATCTTTCAGCAGACCAGGAGGGTGGGTGGGGGCTGGGAACCAAGCCAGGGTCCCCAATGTCCCCTGTGGACCTCAGCCTTGACAGCCCGGGGCTCCAGGGGTGGGCAGCAGCCTGGAGAGGTCAGGAGGTGTGACCTCCCTTCCTCCGGCAACCAGCAGGCAGGCGTTCTGGGGCGATGGCCCAGAACTGTGCAGCCCACCCCGCCCCCGGCCCAGCGCGCCCCACGCGGCCCTGCTGCCGCCGCCCCCACGGCCGCTCTCCAGCCGCGCGCTCCACATTCCTGTCTGCTCCGTCCTCCCCAGCCCCCTGCACACCCGTCACTGTCATTGCGACACCCCCTGCCGGCTGCCTGCTCTCCCAGAGGGTGGCACTGGCAGGGGCGGCCCGGAGGGCCCGGGGATGAACTCGGGGCAACTGTGCGCCCGGAAATTGCGCACAGGCTTGTGTGAATTCTTCTGCGGGGAGCCTCGAGCTTTCACCCTTTCTCCGGGGGTCCTTGGCCCCTGGCCGGGTCACTGTGCTGGCTCCACTTCCTGCCTCTCGGCCCCCTACCGGGCCGCCCTGCCTGGGAAATGCCTGGGGATCGAGGGCAATCAATGGTTTCTCTGTTCCCAGGAGGGAAGGCATTTCATTACCCTGGGGGGGAATCTTCTAGGAGCCAGGGAGCAGCCAGGCCTGTGCTCAGGACCCTCGATGCCGCACAGCTCCTCCTGGGCTGGGAAGGAGGGCGCGGCGCTTGGTGGAAACTTGGGGAGGTGGCGGCAGGGGGCGGGCGGGGGCAGGAGGGGAGCCTGAGGGCTCCGCAGGGGGAGCTGCACCCCTCGGCCCCCGCTCCCCCGTTCCCGGGACTCCCTCCCTGTGAGTCGCTGTCGCCACCCAGACACCTTCACAAACAGCTCCTGCCTGGGCTGAGGCGCAGCCAGGCCGGGTGAGTCAGCCAGGGAAGTCCCGGCACCCGCAGCACCGCTGGGTGACAGTTCCGCCGACACCTCCAGGGCAGGGCGCCCAGCCCCCCTCCCGCCCAGAGGGTGAGAGGAACACCTGGGCTCCCTCACCCCCATTTCCTACTCCTTGAGAGCGGAGCGTGGCAGAGGGGAGGCAGAAGCCACACAGGCAGGAGAAGCCCTACAACTGAGGTCCCCGGGCCCTTAGCCTCGGCGCATCAGTGGAGAAAGAGGCGGGAGCATGGTCCCCACGGCCACTGCCAGCTCCTGCCCAGTGCCTGTCACCCCAGCCAGGGGTATCCTTCTTCCCAGGATCTCAGGGGCCCACCTCCTTCCTGCTGGGCCCTGGCCTGTTTCCTGCCTGCACCCCCCTCCTCACCCAGGCTGCCCTGGACCCCAGGAAGGGCAGGGTCAAGGCTCTGCCCAAGAGGAGGAAGGCAGGGCAAAGACGAGAGCGAGGCCAGGAGAGGAGCAGCCTGGACGCCTGAAAGGGGAAAGACAGAAAGGACAGGCACAAAGCCTGCTCCCAGCAGGACATCCGGTCCCTCAAGAAACCCGGCCAGGTCCCCACAAACCCGCCAGACCGGTTGGCTGTTGGCGTTAGTGGCCACTTCGCAGGTGCCTGAGGGTGCAGGGGGCCCGGTGGCCAAGACCCTGCCTGGCTGGTGTCTCAGGAAGCCAGCCATTCCCTTCCTCCACTCCCTTCCAGTCTGACCCCTGCCGAGGTAGGGTCACCTTCTGGGCACAGGTGA
Organism: Catagonus wagneri; assembly: GCA_004024745.2. Taxonomy (NCBI): domain Eukaryota; kingdom Metazoa; phylum Chordata; class Mammalia; order Artiodactyla; family Tayassuidae; genus Catagonus; species Catagonus wagneri. The sequence continues at coordinate 63,894 of PVHT021183666.1, forward strand.
GGGGAGAGTGCTGTTCCGAGCACACCCCACTCACTGCCTCAGATGGGCTCCAAGACCAGGTAGGAAAGTCACCTGCGCTCCACAACGGGAGCCTCTGGGGCTGTGAACTTGAAGGTGACCAGCCCCGACCTCGAGGTGCTCACGGTGCAGAACGACAAGGAACCCCAGACGGAGGTCAGGGAGTCCAGGGCTACGACGCCAGGGACCCCACAGCCAGGACAGCCGCTTAGCCCGAGACAGACAGAGAAGGCTTCCTGGTGGGTGCTGACGGCTGAGCAGGAGTTCACCACCAAGCAGAAAGATGCGGGGTGCAAGGCTCCCTCGTTCCCGGCCCCCACCCCCGGACTCCCGCCCCTGCACACAGAAGACTCCCGAAACCCCTGGGGCCGACGCACCTCGGGCAGGGGCTGGACCCCAGCCTGCATAGAGGCAGCCTCCCAAACCCCTCCCTGCAAAGGGCTGTGTGCTGAGCACCATCATCAGCTCCCAGCCCTTGACTCTGGGTCGCTGCCAGGCAGGGAAGCTGGTGGTAGGAGAGACCCAGAAACCCATCCATTTCTTTGAAAGAAGACTGAAGAGATGTGACCACAAATCCCATGAGTTTACTGAGACGTCTTTAAAACAAATGGCCTGAATGGATTTCCCCCACCCCCTCTCCCCACTGAGCCACTGGGCGGAAAACAGCAGCTCAGAGGGCTGGAGACTCAGGGCTGCCAGGGCCTGATGGAAACGAGGTCTCAGCCACAAAGCCAGGCAAGAGGCACTGGGACATAGGCAGTTCTGGCCAGGAGAAGATGAAAAGGGACACCTGACCACAGGCAGGGCGAAGGCTACCAAGGCTTGGTGGGAGGCCAGTATCAGACCCAGGGACGCTCGGATGCCCTCGAGCCCTCCGCTGTCGGTGGCTTTCTCAGCACCGTGGGTCTCCCTTCCTCCCGCTCCTCCCTCCGCCCTTGCCTGAGCAGGGCTCTGCCCTGAGCAGCTGCTTCTGCACACAATCCCACTGGACAACCGGAGTGCACAGGTGGGGTCTTCCTGAACAGCAGAAATTGCTTAGAAAGCTGGGCACAGGAGCAGGAGTGGGAAGGTATGTGATTCACCAGGGATGAGAGCTAAAAGGGCCCATGGAGTCAGAGTTCAAGGCCCCGTGAATCTTCTTCTTATTATTATTATTTGTCTTTTTGCCTTATCTAGGGCCGCACCCACGGCACATGGAGGTTCCCAGACTAGGGGTCTAACAGGAGCTGTAGCCACCAGCCTACACCACAGCCACAGCAACGTGGGATCCAGGCCGCGTCTGCAACCTACACCGCAACTCACGGCAACGCCGGATCATTAACCCACTAAGCGAGGCCAGGGATCGAACCCGCAACCTCATGGTTCCTAGTCGGATTCGCTAACCACTGAGCCACGACGGGAACTCCAAGGCTCCCTGAATCTTAGAAATGAAGACGAAGCCCAGAGGGGTACACTGATGTGCCCAAGGTCACACAGCAGCTTGGTTCCTTGTCCTGTCACCGGCTGCATTCCAACCATCGTTCATTCAACCATTCCTTCCCAAGCACATCCTGTGAGCCTAGACTCTGGAACTTAGGGGCAGGCTCCTAGGTGATGCCCTGATGAAAACCCCAGAGGTTTACAAGCCGGATCCCCCCTCGGCTCTCCCATCCCTGCTCTTTCCTCTTATGTAAAGTGGAGGAGGTGCCCCAGGAAAGACTCAAAGCAGAGAGGAAGTGAAAAAGTGAGAGAAACAGTGGGAAGGACTGGGGAACCCTTGGCACAGCCTGGAGGGGAGGAGGACCGAGGTGAAGGTCACCCCAGGGGGCTGGTGGAGCACGAACACTGTCCTGGGACTGCCAGTGGTACCTGTGACCTGAGGCCCCCGGACCAGACATGCTAATCTATACCTACTTTTTCCTTATCACAAAGCGCATGTTCTACATAGGAAACAGAAAAAACGAAAACAAAAGAGAGAGAGAGAAAGTAGAAACCATCCATGTTCCCTCTAGGAAAATTATTAACTATTAGCATCTGGCTAGTCTTTTTTCTCTCCATCCCAATAGGAGACCGCTCCGTACCTACCACTTTTTCTGCACTGAGCTAGAGAAGGTGAACATGTCTCTTCATTAAACAATTCTTCCAGCCCAATCTTCCCTCATTACTGCAGAGTAGTCTGTGTGCATGGGGCGTGTGAGTTTCTTCAACCAGTTCCGTACTGGTGGCCGTCAGGCGGTCTCCGTCTTCTCCGAGGGAGCAGAGCCCCACATCTGGGCCCGAGGCAGAGCAGCCCCGAGGCCACGGGCGGGACGGGGCTGGGCCTCGAGCTCCTGGGTTCGTCCTTCTTCCCCAGCAGCGGCAAAGCCAGGTGCACCAGGTGGGACGGGGTAGGGCCGGGGGACCTGCCCTGCTGCACAGCTCTCAGAGGCTGAGTGCCTTCCAGTGACTGGAAACGTGACCGAGGAAGGAAGGAGGTGGGTAGATGCAGACTCCCAGGCCCCAGCCAGAAGTTCTGAAGCAGCTGGTCCGAGGCAGCGCCCAGGAGCCCGGAGTGAGCAAGCCCCACCGTGCCAGCCAGGAGGTAGTGAGGCCGGGGCCAACCTCCGTGCACTCAGAGAAGCCCTGCTCCGGAGAATGAGACCCGCCGGTGCTGCTCCCCGAGTGAGCAGAGGCAGCCACCTCAGATCTGGTTAAAGTGCAGAGGCCTGGGCCCCTCTCCAGAGCTCCTGCCTTTCTAACGGGTTCTCAGGGGCCCCACTCGAGAGCACTCAGCTAAACCCGCGCGGGCGCCACGTGCCAGTGCTGGGCAGGTGCGAGCGACGGGCGCTGTGCCTGGAGGGGCAATCACAGCTGGCACCCAGTGAGCGCTTCTTATGAGTCCAACCCTATGCCCTGGCCACTCAAGGTGTGGCCTGTGAGCCACAGCCCAAGGAGGAGATCTGGGGCCCCAGCCAGCCTCAACGGGGAGCTGCACTGGCGAGCTCCCCGGGGGATCTGCGCGTCTGTCAGAGCAGCATTTTGCCGAGTCCCTAAGTCCGCGTCATCCTAACATCACCAACACCCCCTGCGCCATCCTAACACTCCTCAGAGGCTGGTCAATTATTTCCCTGATCTTACAGCTGAGACTCTGCAGCCGCGAGGTTAAATGACTTGGTTAAGATCTCGCAAATGCCACCAGCACGAGCTGTGACAGGAGGCCAGACGGCCCAGCTCCAGAGCCTGACGACCTCACCCCAAATCACAACAGCCCCTGCGGTTTGCAGTTCAAGCCCCCAACCACTGCCAGGGGCGACCTCCAGCTCTGCACTTCCAGACTGGGGGAGTCAGACCAAGCGCTCCCGGAAACGGTGGATCTGGCCCTCCTCCGGTCTGCTGTGCCCCTTTCCTGGAGCCTGGGTGGGGGTCCCGCCTCCTAAGCCCGCAGGCTCTGCAGACACAGTCGGGGGCAGGAAGTGGGAACTGGGGCGGAGGAACCAGGAGCTCAGTTTGGTCTGAGGACATTCTTTCTTCGCAGCCAGACTCAGCTCTGTGTGCCTTTTGAAAGGAGGCAGAGAATAGCTGTGCTCAGGCCAACGAGGCCGGCCCCTTTCAACCTTGCAGTCGCTGCCATTTCCAATTACAACTTCTGAAGGCTCCTATAATTTATACATCCCAGGATGCACTGCTCCAGCTGCTTTATGATGGGAGTTCATTACACCATTAAGGTTAAACTTTTATAAAGTATTGAGCAGGTGGTGGGCTGGGAGCCTGCTTAGTTGCTGCCGCCGGAAGCCTGCTGAATGGGGTTCACCTGGGGCCGGGGCAGGGGGGTGTCAGGCTCTCCCAAGGGGCCGAGAAATGGAGAAGGCAGCCCTAGAGGACAAGGCCCCTCTACTAGCTGTTTATGAAACCGTGCAGCAGAGACGCAGGCGTCAAGGAGAACAGTCAGCAGAAGCTCAACACTGCCGGCGGGGGCACAGGGGTGAAAGCAAGAAGACCCTGGTGCTGTCAACCAAGGTGGCGAGGTGTGGGGTCCGAGCCACGGACTGACTCACACATGGTCAGTGACAAAGGGGGAGGCTGGTGCTCTCAGTAACAGGGTGGCCAAAGGGGGCCTTCCTTCTGTAGGAACCTGTCCTCCCTGTGACTCACGGGGTCAATGAACCTAATGCCAGGTGGGGGAGCAAGAAGGCACACCCCGAGAGCAGAGGCCAGACAAATGGGGGTCGGATGCCCAGTCAGCCAGCTGCAGATACTCGGCCTCTAGCAGGTTCCTTCAATTCCCCCAAGGAAGCTGAGATCCCCGACCTGTGCCTTAGGTGACAAACACGCCTCCCAGGGCACCGCCCTGGCTCAGAGCCCGGGATGTGAGAGCCATTGCTGTTCTTGGCGTTACATGAGCTACCACGTAGAACGCCTAGGATGGGGTCCAGCAGAGAAGAGGACGTGCTCGCGCGGAAGGCTGTGCTATCTCTGCTGCTGCTCCATTTGTCTGTTTATGCGTCGCCCCCTAACCTGGGAACTCCCCAAGGAAGCCGTGGTAACTTTTCTTATTCCCAGCTCCAGGCACAAAGCTTAACGTGCAACAGCTGCTTGACAAGGAACAAGTGTCCCTGAGAACGGTGGCCGGGAGGTGACAAGGGGCAGGGCTCTTCCCTGCTCCGCAGCCTGGCCCCAGTCCTGGGGACGGTGTCTGCGGGAGACCAAGTTCTCTCAAAGGCATGAGGCGGAGACCACCTCTTGAGAAGATTCTTTGACTTCCCACGAGGAAAGAGACGGCAGATGTGGCTGGTTTTGCTGGCTCGGGGACGTCCCTAGAACCGAGGAAGATGAGGGAGGTTTGCTGTGACGGGAACCTCCGGCCTCAGCTGGGGCTCCGTGGCCCCGCAGGCTGGCCTCCTCCTCCAGGCCCCGGGGCTGGAGAGGGCCCGAAGGGACTCCAGACTTGTCAGGGTTGCCAGCATTCCTGGCTGTGAGGCCAGGTCGTGAGCCCCACACGAGGGACGCACAGTCTCGCCCACGGGCCATCGTCCCGCAGCCGAGGGCAGTGGGAGGGGTTGAGGGCTGCCGCTGGGCACGGGGGTGGCAGAGAGTCTCTGAGGAAAGACCCTGGCTTCCCCCAGGGACCTCAGGGGAAGAAAAAGTAGACAAAGGAAAGGCCGCAGGATGGAAGAGGCGCCAAAGGGAAGGAAACTAAACTAGGAGAGAAACCAAAGTGGGGCGGGCGGCCTCGGAGAGGGCTGGGCCAGGAACAGGGTCAGACGACACGGGGACACTGCCAGCTCTGAGAAGCGGCCCAGAAGGGCCAGGGGTGGTGCTAGGGTTGCCTGGCTGCGGGACACGGCCTCTGGAAAGAGACAGTCCTCGCAGCTTAGCACCGCTGAGGGGGACAGAAGAGTAGAGAAAAATAACCTGATAGTAACAGAAGGCCCTCCTTGGGTGGGACTTCTGAAGAGGGGGGCGTCTCATTTGATCCCGACAGCTGCCCGGTGTGCTGGATTCCACCAGGTCCCCCATTTCAGAGATAAGGAAACTGAGGCTCAGAGAGGTTAAATGACTCGTCTGAGTAGGAGCGGACGCCAGTGGAGCTTTATGCCCACGCTTGCAGGCCTAAGTTGCGCTGACTTTAAAGAGACGGAGCACGAAACAGAAGGGTGATGGGAGGAAGGAAAGGGCAGCGTGGTCTTAGAGCAGGCCAGGTGGGCAGTGCCAACTGGGAGGCGGTGCCTCTGGCAAGACTGCAAAGGCTGGGCCGGTCCCCTCGGCCGCTGGGCCCAGGGCTCAGCAGGCCTGACAAGCGGCGGTGGGGCGGCTGCCCCAGGGCAGGGCAGGAGCTCGAGGAAGGAGTGGGAGCCTGATGTAATCCCCGCCTGCAGAGGGTGGAAACTTGGGAAGTGAAAGCAGCCGTCACCTCTCTGCAGCCCGGCCACAGATTTCCAACAGCCATGCCAGGGGGGCCTCGCCCCTGCCCGCAGCCTGAGGCCCCTGCCCCCCACCCCCCCACCCCCAGGGCCCGGGGAGCCTGGAAGCCTACGTTGCGCTCCCCAGGCCCAGCCTGGCGCTGCAGCGCACTCAGAGTAAGGCGGATGGGAAAGCAGAGGTTTCCAGCCAACGCCCTGGGAAGCCTGCCATCGAGAGGCTGCTGGCTCCCCCTTTCCGGAACAGACACAGGGCTCACCTCTTCACCAGGCTTGCCGCCTATTTGGAGGGGTGAGGAGAGGTCCCAGGGGTGGCGGAGTGCCTGATTCTACCCCGTCAGGCTGCCCAGAGGGGTGGGGAGGCCCAGAGCCCAAGCCGGCCCAAGGCCTCGGAGCAGGCAGGGTGGCCTCCAAGGGCCCAGGCGCTGGTCAGCCAACCGGGACCCCAGACTGGCCCAGCCCTCCTCTAGGGACCTCCTGCCCAGCTCTTGGCTGAACAGGGTCCTCGAGCAAGGCCTTGCCGGCTAGCACACCGTGAGATTCACCTGGCCGCCTGGGCAGCTCAGAGGGTGGGTTTACGCCCGGCCTTAAGCATCCCTGGCCTTCAAGCCCACCCCTGAACCTCTGCATCTCTGAATCTCACACACAAGCAATTCATTACCCTGAGGATCGCTGTGTCTCTCCCGTCCAGCATCGCCTGTGCGCATGGGGCAGCCAGTGAGGAAAGTCAGTGTCAATGCTGCTATTACACAAATGGGGCAACTGAGGCTCAGAAAGGCTGAGTGACTCACCTGAAGTTGCCCAGCACCATCCCACGTGCTTTGCTGTCTCCCTAAAATCACCCGTCCGGGGATCCCAGGGTACTCCTGGTCCTCATGGCCAAGGAGGGGGCCTGAAACAGACCAACGTTTTTGGCCGGGGAGGTGAAAGGTTTGAGACTGATGGATAAATACACAGATATCTGATAAGCAAACAGGCCAGAGAAGCCGGAGAGAGGAGGGAATTGCGCGGAGAATGAGACCAGCATCCCGTATCTCAGGGCCGTGGGAGTCCAGGAGGCCCTGCCAGCTATTAGCCAAGTGCCTGGAGCACATTTCTAAACCTCACCTATAAAACGGGTTAATACCACCTGCCTCTCGGGCGGTCATGGGGAGTAAATGAGCTAACGCGTGAAAAGTGCTTAGCATGGGGCCGGGTGCCTGTGCCTGTAAGTGCTATTTGCCGTCACTGTTAGTCTCCAGCGAGGATGCGGATCGGCGCAGGGAAGGATGGAGCCACGAACACTTAACAACACGGCTCAGAGGGGTGCTGGGGCTCCGCCCCCCCATCGCGGCAGGTGGGACAGTCCTGCGTGCAGTGGGGTGGGAAGAAAGGTGTCACAGGGGAGGGGGGCTGTGTGGGCCTGAAGGGAGAGGCAGGGCTCAGAGAGGAGAAGGAAGGGTCCCGGGTTCAAACCCTGGCTCCCCACCTACTTGCTGTGTGTCCTTGGGCAGGTAACTCACCCTCTCTGAGCCTCTGTAAGACAGGGTAGAGAGATGGGGGGGCAGCGGAGGCAGTACCTAGTACAAGGACTAAGTGAGATCCTCTCTGTACTGTGTGCTACGCCAGGCTGAGTCCTTCTTATTCACAAAATGGAAACTATTGTCATCATTACTGATATTGTGTGGCTGAGCAGAGAAAGGCTCCCAAGGCCTCTCGACATCCAAACCTGAAAGGGTTTGGCAAAAGCCAAGTGCTGGGCTCTGACCCTGAGGTGGGGCGGGGTGGGGGCCGGGGGAGCAGCCGCACAGAGTCACTCGACCGTGGGGCCCGCCCAGTGGGAAGAGCCGTGTACGGGGAGGTGCAGGGTGGACTGAACACAATGAAGGGACATCAATAATAAATTAACCTCAAGTAAGTCCAGGAACATCAATCATAAATTAATTAAATGGCTCCAGGAGAGGCAGCGACAAGGGGCCTCTCCGGGATGAACTGAAGGCAGGTCCTGCCTCACCTGACACGGCGCGGCCCGCCCTCCCCCAGGCTCAGCGGCCAGGAGCATCTCCGGGCGGAGGAGGTGGCTCTCGGGGGCAGCTCCTAAAACCCGGGTGAAGACGAGCCCGCTCTCCTCCCGCCCGCCGCGCCCCAGCTCAGAGGACTCTCAGTCGCTGAGAGGGTTTTGATGAAACTTCCCAGAATAGTAACCTCCTGGGCTGAACTCAGGCAGGCGAAATTTCAAGGGGTAATTTGGTGAGAAAATGATCGAATGCCTGGGAATCAGTGCTAAGAATACTGGAAGCCCCTCGGTGGGTCCCTGGGGACAAGGATAGTGTCCTTCAGGGGATCCCCAACAGCTTTCCACTTACACCCCCCCCCCCCCGGGCTTGGAACCCACCAGAGTCAAAGCAGCTGAGAGTCAGGTGTGGGAGCCTCAGCGGAGGCCGGGCCTCGGAGGTTGGGAACAGGCCCTGCTTCAGGCCCCGCCTCTTACTGAGCAAAGTGACCAACCTCACGGCCTCCGCCTCCCCTCCGTAATCAATCAGCGTGGCCTCTCCCCTTCCTCCTAGGGCGGCCACTGCCTGGGTTCAAGCTCTCCAAACCTGGCACCTGCCCTGTAGCCAGCTGGCTTCCCCACTGCTGTCCCCGAGTCCTCCAGGACCTGCTGTTGCCAGATGACTCTGCCTGACACATTTTTCCCCCCTTACGGCCGCACCTGCAGCATATGGAGGTTCCCAGGCTAGGGGTCTAACAGGAGCTGCAACTGCCGGCCTATACCACAGCCACAGCAACGCGGGATCCGAGCCACGTCTGCAACCTACACCACAGCTCACGGCAGTGCCAGATCCTTGACCCACTGAGCAAGGCCAGGGATTGAACCTGCGTCCTCATGGATACTAGTCGGGTTTGTAACTCGCTGAGCCACAAAGGGAACTCCTACCTGGCACACTCTTGCTCAGCACTTCAGTGATGGCCCATGTTCACAAAACCAAACCTTCGGCCCTGCAGCAGAGGCTCTCGGGGACCCAGCCCCAACTCACTTTTTCAACCTTTCATCACTTCCCTTTCCTGCTCCCTGTAGTCAAGCCAGACCTCAGAGTCAGGCCCCCCCTTTCCCAGCTACAACCTGGCTGGCGCAAGTTAAAGGTCATTGCCACTGAAGTCTCCCTTGATCTTCCTGGTTGGAGTCGCTCTCTCTCCTCTGACCGCCGGTGGCACCCACCTCTGGGTCCATGTCATACCTTGTCCATAGATAGCTGGTGAGCCTCAGAGTCTACACCTTATAGGCTCTGCTATGTCCACCTCCTCTTCATGGCCCTCACTGACCCCAGGCCTCGGCAGGTGCACACGAAATAACTATCAACTGAATCGGAGTGGAAACATTCCCCAGGGGCCAGAACAGTATCTTGTGCATGATTCTATGCACAGATACGCCGAATTCCATCCACGCCAAGGGGGAGGTGGAGCCAAGGTCTCCTTATCAAGCAAAGGGCTGTGACCTGCTCCTCTTCCCTGGTGCTAAAGTATGTAGATGGTGACGCAACTGCTTTGCGAAAGGAGATTCCGACTGCAGGCAGATTCTGACACACACCGAGCGTGCTTGCCTCTGTCATGATCCCTCTACTCGCCAGGCTTTATCGGTCCGGGGACACACCCACCTGGCGGGAGGCTTTACTGTCCCCATCTTACAGATGAGGAAACTGAGCGGTACCAGGATTCAAACTCGGGTGTGTTTGGCTCTAGAGCCCCAAGTCGTAAGGCCCACGGGCTCCACTGCTCTCTTCTGTCACCCGGGTGGCCACTGCCTGGCTGCCCGGGCTGGGGAGGAGGTGGAAGCAGGCGTGTGGGAGCACATATGGTCAACGAGAGCCACACCCCAGCCTGGGCTTCCTTGTAAGGAAAACTGAGAAAGCAGAAGGGCTCGTCTCGGAGGCATCGCCCGGAGACTTTAAACGCACCCTCCCAGAGCTGGAAGGCCACCTCCCCCTTCGGCCCACTGCTCCCTCCTGCTTCGTGGAGCCCAGCAACACCCCACGGCACCCACCCACTGACACCAGGCCGGCCAGAAACAGGAGCCCACCAGCTCCCCTGCCGCCAGGCGCTCCACACCCCCTAAGCCCTCACCTCCCACGGAAACGCTGGCTTACGGGCACACGCGGCCTCGCACACGTGCCACTGCCGGGCAGCCCCACGGCGGGAAGGGCCCCACCCCTGCTCCTCTCCACCGCCAGCCCGCGGGGCACCGGCATTCCTGCCGGCAGGCCGCACCACTCCCGACTCCCCGTCCCCTCCCTGGGCCCTGCCCTCATCGGCCAAGGGGACCTCACGGGGAAGGCACTTTCCTGGGTCCTCCTCGCCTGCACACCGGAGCCCCCGGCCACCACCGCCACCGCCACTGCCACCGCCACCAGCCCAGTCAAGGTATCAGGAAGGAAAAAGCAAATCAAGGCAAACAGTCTTCAGCTCTCCCTGCCAGGGAAGCAACCACAACCCACAGAGTCCTGGGCTCCACGGCTCTAAAAGATCGATGGTCCTCTGACCGCACGCTCACTGACATTTCCCCAGCACACCTGCCCAGGCCACTCGAGTAGAATATGAAGCGATTCCCGGGAGAAACTGAACTCATCTGAAGAAGCCCGGAGCGTGGTCCCTCTTCGGTCACGGAGAGGGGGGCTGTGGGGAGCGTGGCTCCCACCGTCAGGCCAGGGCTTCGGCTGTAGCCAGCCAGCCTGGGGCTCTCAGCTGCAGCGCAGAAGCTTCTGCCCAGAGATGCCTGATGCCCTGGCACCCCCGAAGCCGAGCAGCCGGCCACCGTGATTTACGAAGCAGCTGAGGAAGGAAAGGTTGCCAGGAACTGAGTTAAGCAACTTTTGGAGAAACACGGACAACGAAATGGGGCTAGGACTGAGGACCAGAGCTGAAACAATCCTCAGCTCCAGAGAGCCAGCAGCTGCCCTCGGTGGCCACGCCCATGTCACCAGCCCTCTGCCCCAGCTGGAATCTGCTCCAGATCAGCCTCTGTGCACCACGACAAGGGGTGCGGGTGGCCTGACTGGGCTTCCTATGGCCTTGGATCCTGGGGACCCGGAAGGAAGCCCCACTCTGCTTTGGGGAAACAGGTCAACCCCTGCTGTCGGCGTCTCTGATCTGCCCAGCCTGCCACGCAGCTCTGCTGTGCAGAGGCCCAGCATCCCAAGCAGATGGCAAGGGGTGGCTGCAAAGGGCTCCTGGAACCCCAAACCATAAGACTGAGCCACAGATCGGAACAAACAGGCGGAGGTGTGGAGGGTGAGCCGAGGGGATGGGAATGCTGCATATTCACATCAGAGAGGCCCGAGGCTCCTCTTAAAGGACTAGCCGGCAGGGAGCTGACATGCTGGCAGCTCCTGGGGAGGCAGCGAAGGGGGACAGGCCTCGGGGACCCCACAGACAGCCTGGAAACAGGTGGCCGAGGAAGCACTGGCGGGGCCAGGCAGTGTCCTGGCAGCGGCCCCTGGGCAGGGCGAGGCCCCAGGCACGGAAAAGTCAGCTCACCACCCAGGGCCTGGCAGGGCCGTGTCCTCCTTCTCCCCACGGGGCTGGACACAGCAGCACTGACCCAGGGCAAAAACTCACTGCTTCGGGACCAAGCTTGTGAGACGGGTTGCTGGCTAAGGCGGACCACGGGCATGCTGGAGAGATGGCCCTGGATTCACGGAAAAGGGCCTTCCAGGGCAGGGCCTGCTAGCCGTGGGGTATACGTACATTCAGGCTCTGCTGCCTCTTATCAGGAACTAGGCCCCAGTGGCGGAAAGTTCAAGCAACTGGCAGCCACCCTCCCCTTCTCCACCTGGGAAGGCCCTTCGGGCAGAAGCGGGCCCTTGTCCTGAGGAATTCCTGCTACACCTGTCCCACTCTCAGGGGGCCCCTCTGAGGGTGTCCACTGCCCCTTCTCCTTGTCCACATATCCGAGAGCATTCCCAACGCCCCAGCTCCGGCTATCCAGCCTCGACCGCCCTCCCAGGAGCCCCGGGCCCTAGGTCCCCTCTGGTGACTCTGACCCACTTTACTTCCTCCCAGCGCCCGGCCCCCAAACGCTGAGGCGGCCGCTCCCCACCCCTGTCCTCTGAACCCGGAGCCAAAGGAAATTCTCAAGAGAAAACACACACTTCCAAGTCTGCCTCCCACACAGGTCCCCCGGATCTGTCAGCCGCAGACGCCTCCCAGCCCCACGCAGCCCCAGCGAAGGCTCGCTCTTGCTCAGGCCACTGCTGCAGGACTCGACAGTTGCTGAGGCCAGGCTCGGGACCGTCCTCGGGAGACCTGGAGCCTGGTTCCAGCTCAGCAGCTGACTCACGATGTCAACAGATCCCACTTTTCCCCACCAGGAGCCTTGACGCTCCGGGCCTCTAATTCCCTATGACAGGCCCTCGACCTGCCCGCCGACCTGCCGGCTGCCTTTTCCCCAGTCCCATTCCATGCCTTCATTTCCTCTCCCCTCCTGTCCTGGTCTCTCTACCTGATGATAACCCCTGACCTTTGTACAGCCTCGCACAGAGCGTTTCCATGGGCACCATCCTTCATCCTCTGCGACCACCTTCTGACGTGGCCCTGGGAGGCAGTCACCTGCTCAAGGTCACACAGGCAAGACTGGAATTTAAGTCTTCCGGTTCCAAATGCACTGGACGACACTCCAGCTTCAAAGAACCTCAGCGGCATCTCCAGGCACCCACCATGGCAAGGCTGCCACCCCCACCTAGCCTCCCCTCCCCTCCCCTTCCTCTTTCCGGACTCCTAAAGGCCTTCCCCAGGCCCAGCCTCATCTATTCCTCTACCCCCGTTTCCACGTCCCCCAAGAGAGCCACAAAGACCCAAGACTTGCCCCACATCCTAAGACCTCTCTGGGGCTCCGTAAATTGCCCCCCGCCCCGTGAAGTAGAATACATGTGACCCTGAGGCGAGACCCTGACCCAAAGCTTCCCAAAGGCCTGGTGAGGACAGAGGCGATCCCAGCACACTCCTGGTGGCTGCAGGCTCATCTTTCAAACATCCCCCCAAGCAGTCCTCTGGACCCAAAGGCTTCCAAGCCTCTAAAGAAAAGAGGCAACTCCCAGACATCCAGAGCGAACCATCAACCCAAGGAAGAGGCAGGGCCCAGGACTGCAGACGGCTGGAGCACCCCTCCGACACGGCCCGCCTCTCAGCCCTGCTGGTTTCTCAGGACACATGTTCAGGGACAGTGAGCAGAGCCGAGACCCGTCCACCCCTCCCCTCCTCTCCAAAGCTGGACGACTTCATGAGTCCAGGACAGCCAGTACCTGGACGGGTCTCGGTTGCCGTCAGGGTCCTCGTGGTAGAAGCATGTCCTGGAGTCTCTCTTTCACGTCCGTCATAAAGGACACTAACACCTCCCAGCCTTCTGCCTTCCTCCGTCCGGTGTGCCCGACAGAAATTAAAGGTGGACCCCTGTGCCAGAGGCAATGGCCCTCAGCGTCACTGGAGTGGGAGCATGGGCATTCATCCTTCAGGTCTACCAGGGTCTGAGGGCTACAGATTCTCCCCTGGAGGGGCCAGGCTGCCCGCGGCACCATGCTGGGCCAGGGCCATTTCTCAGAGTCATCCAGCAACTCCTGTCACGCTCAGGACACCAATTCCTCAAGCCTGGGGTTCCATCACTCCAGACCATGTCAAGGCCAGAACCGTCCAGCGCCTCATTCATGACAATACTTCCTCACACCCAAGCCAGGGGCACCACCTTGCGCCCAGGAGCTGGCCACCGCCACCCAGGCACCAGTCCAGAGTGGTGCACAGAGGGCTACGACCGCCTCACACCTCGGTGGCTACCACCGCACCAAGGTGGGGGTGAGTTTTCTGGCACCCGTGCCTGGAAAACCACGCTGTACCAGACCCATGCTGCCCACGTCCGAGCCACGGGTGTCACCATCCCCACACCGGTGACAGGAGCTCCATGGATCCCACACCTGCCACGGGCGCGCGTGGCAGCCGCACCTCCGCCCGCGGACCCGTCGGGCGGGCCACCGCGCGCCTTGGACACTGCCCAGCTGCCGCGCCGCTCGCACCGCGCCCGCGCCCAGGGCCCGGCCAGCCGCGCCCGCGGCCCCGCTTACCTCCAGCCCGCCGCAGGGCTCGGCCCGCCGCGGCCGCCGCGACCGCCACCTCCATCCTGGGCTCCCCAAGGCCCCGATTCACTAACGCCGCTTCCGCAGGGCGCCGGCGCCGGCGCGAAGGCCGCCTCCGCCCCCCGGGGGACGCTGCGTCCTTTACGTAAACCCCACTCCGCCGCCAGCGGTGACCATGGCGACGGCCGTGGGGCGGCAGCGCCCCCTGGTGCCAGGGAGGGGAGCAGCGCCGAGGCTCGAGCTCGCAGAGTCTTTCGCGGTCTCCGAGCCCCGAGCCGTGGGGGCGGTGGGCGCCCAGCTCTGGCCGCTGCTGGGGCTCCGTGGGCGGCCGAGAGGGGCAGGGCCAGCCGCGCTGCAGGCGGGGAATGGAGCCGTCTGGGTCCTCCTCCTTCAGGCCCCGCGTGACCGGGTTTAGCGTGGGAGAGGCAAAAAAAGCATGTAGGATCAGTGGAAAACTGGTTCATTGGGGAGGAGGAAAGGGAAAGCTGGGTTCCATTTCCTCTGGGGTGCGGAGTGCTCCTTGGGGCGGGGGAGGGGGGGTCAGAGCACCTCTTCATCATCTGTGCCCGCCCCTCACCTCTGACCTCTGCAGTGCCCAGCACCGTGCCTGGCATCCACAAGGGCGCTTGTTCGATTTTGATTTCCTGGCAAATGAAGACAAATCGCCCTTTCTATTCTGCTTCACACGCGCCCATTCATTCGCTTAACACACCTTCACTGAGAGCTGGCCTTAGCAGGGAGCACCACCGTCCACGTGCGCTGTGCGGAGCTGGGGGAGTGAGTGGGCCACAAAGATAAGCAGAACCCAGGCCCTGACCTTGAGGAGCTCAGTCTGGACCGTGCTAGACCATCACGGTACAGGGCGCTCATGGTGTGAGAGCCCAGCACAGAGGGCAGATGCACCTCCTGGAAGGGGTACTTAAGGAAGCCTTGGGGGAGGGAGGGAGTTGCGTCTGGAGGAAGTGATGTCCCAGCTGGGTCTCAAAGTTGGAGTTGAATTCAGAGGCCAAAAGGCGAGTGGCGAGTTTCAGCCGAGGGAGTGCCTCTCAAACATTCTCTGGGTCCTGCTGTCATCCGAAGAAAATAGGGTGAAAAGCAGCAGTCTGGTGACAGCATAAGGAATTAGGTATGTGTAAGGGGGGGGGCTGAGAATTATCTGGACTTTGAGGTTTATTAGTTATTTTATTATTTTTATTTTATTTTATTTCCTATTTTTTTTTTGGCAGTGCCCATGGCATGTGGGAGTTCCTGGGCCAGGGTTTGAACCTGTGCCGTAGCAGTGACGACACTGGATCTTCAACCCACGGAGCCACCAGGCGACTCCCTGGACTTTGGGGTTTAAAGTGAGACTCCGAGTTCGGGGCAGCCTTCCCCTCTGCTGAAGCAGGCGGGGGCTACTTCTGGAAGGACTTCTGTGTTCCCAGTGGTTCTTTTGAAGGCAAACTCCAGCCTACTTAAGGAAAATTGGGAGTGGGGAGGACAAGTACAGGGTGGGACACCTCACGAGAGTCGAGAAAGAGTTGGACCCTCCCGGCCTCAGGAAGGGCAAGAATCAGGGGGGCTTTAAGATGGATTGTAACATAGCAGTCTGAGAATCTTCTGTCTAGACCACTGCAATTAATCAGAATCAAAACTGCCAAAATTAATTGTCCCTTGGTTCAAAGTTGTAGTTCCCCAAGAGAAAGTATCTTATTGGTCCAGCTTGGGTCATGGTCAGTTACAGCAGCTGCATCCCACTCGCTTAGCTGCCCAGTGCACGCAAATTCACACGTGTACAGAAACACATACACACGCACACACATCCTCCTTCCATTCATCCAAAGTCGTCATCACCAAACGATATCGTGTTCTAGTATTCCTTGGTCGGCTACCTCCAGACGTGATGTCATCATCAGGATCCAAGTTCAAGATCTTCAGGGTGATGCCCATCCATGTTCATTTTTCCTCAAGGTTTATGGCGATCCCATCTGGACATCTAACAACTGAATTAAAGGGTACATTTAACCACCACCAACACATCCCTTGCATTCTTGCTGCTCAAAGGGTGGCATTAACAACATCCGGGAGGAGTTCCCTTCATGGCTCAGTGGTTAACGAATCCGACTAAGAACCGTAAGGTTGCGGGTTCGATCCCTGACCTTGCTCAGTGGGTTAAGGATCCGGCGTTGCCATGAGCTGTGGTGTAGGTTGCAGACACAGCTTGGATCCCGCGTTGCTGTGGCTGCGGCGAAGGCCAGCAGCTACAGCTCCGATTAGACCCCTAGCCTGGGAACCTCCACATGCCGCAGGTGCGGCTCTAGATAAAAGGCAAAAAGACAAAAAAAAAAAAAAAAAAGCATCCGGGAGCTGGTGAGAAATGCAGAATCCCAGGCCCCCAAATCTTAGCTGGGTGATAAGATCTTCCAGTGATTCGTATGCACAGCAAAGTTTGAGAAGCCCAGCTGTTGTAAACATGAATGGCAAAGAAAAGGAAAGGCATGAAAAATGTGTTTTTTTTTCAACAGTGAATTTTATTTCAATTGTAGGTGTACAAAGATCATCACAAGTCAATGTGGTAGATTTTGTGTCCCAAACCCACAGTGCATCCCCCCACCCCTCAGACTGTCCTCTCCGAAGAACCAAGGTTTTCCAAAATCTGTGAGTCACCGTCTGTTCTTCAAAGAAGTTCATTGTGTCTCCTTAGCTTCCCCATGTAAGCGGTAGCAATGGGTGTTGCTATCTAATTGTCTGACTGGTTTCACTTCACGTGATAATTTCTAGGTCCATCCATGTTGCTGTAAATGTTGTTATTTCACAATGGAATATTACTCAGCCATTAAAAAGGAATGAAAAATGTGTTTTATGGTGATCTCTGCTGTTTAAAAAGAAAGGGGGGAGGGGTTAATTATTTAATCTTCGGCAACTCCAGGAACCAGCAAGGAAGTACAGGTAGATAGCGGCCACAGTCTATTTTTTGCAACCGATTGCAAACTCCTAAAACGTGTTTATGACTTCCTTCCGATAACTTGTTATTCCTTGGTCCACTTGCCTCCTGCCTGCATCTCATTTGCTTGGTGCACTGGCCTCCATCCTTGAGCGTCTGAGCCTTTGGTGATCCTGGCTGCAAAGCATCACAGCAGACTGCTGCCTGGGTTTACCACTGGGCACGGTAGTACAGGAGGTTCTCCACGGGGATCCCGCGTTCCATCCATACCCCTCCCGGGTGTGTCTGTCTGTGTGTGAGATGACGATCCCCCTGTGGCCAGGTGGCAGTCCCAGTCTCCAATTCAGCGGAGCCGTGATTGTGCCTCCTGGTGGAAATGCTCCTCCCTTCAGTTCTAAAACCAGCTGACCATCAGAACTCAGAATTGCCTCAACAGGAAGCAGGCAGCAGGCACTGCGACAGCGGTGGAAGTCGCCATCATCACCTCCACCCTTAGTGCCAAGACCCTTGGGGAGGAACATGCTATAAAAGATGTCTGGTTTGGAGTGCATATTCCCCGGGGGCCTTCCTGGGTCCAGCCACCAAGCTGCTCCCTCTCCACTCCAGTGTCATAACTGCCCTCCCCACTGATACCTTCAGGCCCAATGCTGCTGGAATTTGGCCAGGTGCCTTGGGAGACAGCCACCAGCGTTGAGAGCAGGAGGGGAGGACAAGAGC
Organism: Catagonus wagneri; assembly: GCA_004024745.2. Classification (NCBI taxonomy): domain Eukaryota; kingdom Metazoa; phylum Chordata; class Mammalia; order Artiodactyla; family Tayassuidae; genus Catagonus; species Catagonus wagneri. Next base: position 81,524 of record PVHT021183666.1, read on the forward strand.
GAGGGCACCAGCGTGGGCGACAGGCCATAGATTGGTCCCAGTCCAGCTGTCAGGCTGAGTGCCCTGAGCTCGGTGCCAAATTCCCACTCTGGCCTCAGTTTCCCTCTGGGTCTCAGTGGGGATAATAACATGGCTCCACCTCCCAGGGGGCCTGTGCGGATTAACTAATTAACGAGTGTGACATCGTCTGCTTCCACAAAGGGGCTGATTAAATGCTGAGTGTTGTTATTAGAGCGATGGAGGGTGTGTGACAGGCAGAGTCAACTGGAGACAGATCTGCTCCCCTCGCCTCCTCCCCAGCCCCTTCCTCCGTCTGCCCCACGCTCCGCAAGCTGAACATCTTGCAAGACAAAACCAGGACGATTTCTGGCACCCCAAAGACGGTGTATAACTTATGCGCATTTCCCCTCTACTGGAATCTTGAGTCACAGCCCAGCTTCATAGCATAATCTGTCTCCGACAGCTGGCACAGCTGTGCCCTGCCCCAGACTCTTGGCTGCCAGCAGCTGCAGAATGGGATGGCTTGGCCAGTGATTGCATCAGGTTAGAGCTGCCTGTAGAAAGACAACTGCAGGATTCCTGAGCTGGGCACCAACTCCCTGACTGCACGGCCCCACGGTCCCAGCTCCCAGCAATTGAGTAACCGCCTTTTCTCACAGCCCGAGGAGGGGGAGGAAAAGCCAATGTGGCATAGTGGCTTAAGGCAGGGGGAATTCAAAGCATGCAAGGTTTTAAAGTATAAAGTGTCTGCTCATGGCCATGGGAGATCCAATGACTACATTTTAGCCTGGATGCAGGATATAGGATAACTGGATGAAATCACAGCTTTGGGCATGGGGACTTTAGCCCAGCTGGTCCCCAGATGCAAAAGTCCAGAGAGGTTCCTGAGTGAAACAGTGAATACAACTTTTCCAGTAGCCAGCATGAGATCATTGCCCAGGCCCCCAGTGCCGGGTCCCCCATCCCTGAATTTTGTCAGAAGCTGGCTCCCACCCAGAGCCTTGTACCCACAATGTGATGGATGGGGAGGAATCACTCAGTCCCACCACCAGGTAAACATGTCTGCATCTGGAGTTCCCATTACGGCTCAGCAGTAACGAACCCAACGAGTATCCGTGAGGGTGCAGGTTTGATCCCTGGCCCTGTTCAGTGGGTTAAGGGTCCGGTTTTGCCATGAGCTGTGGTGAGGTCGCAGATGAGGCTCGGATCTGGTGTTGCTGTGGCTGTGACCATGGCGGGCAGCTCTAGCTTCAATTTGACCCCTAGCCTGGGAACATCCATATGCCGCAGGTGCTGCCCTAAAAAGAAAAAAAAAAAGTTTACATCTGACAACCAAGGGGAATGTTGTTTACCCAAATAGCACACACTCAGCCTGCCTGGGGAGGCTAGAGAAAAGCTCTGGAGGCTGAGCTGTCAGACTCCCACGGGGAAAGAAATGAGCCTGTTGCAAGGCCTAGGGAATACAAGAGAATTGGGGTATGGGGCATTTTGAGTCAACTCAGGATCATCCAGGGTACCTCACGGCAGGATTTCAACCCTTCTTCTCTCTGAAAACTGCTGCTCCCTGCCTTCTTGTTCCTCCTGCTGGAATGGGTCATGGTTGCAAACAGCCTGCAAGTGAGGGCTGGACAACCTCGGCATAAAAAGAACAGCCGCTTCTGTGATGTGTCGAGTCCTGTTCGAGACGCAAATTGGACAGAACGTTGTAAATCAACCATAATTATTTTTTTTTTTAAAAAAGGAAGAGGCAAGTTGTTCCCTTCAACAAGCTCATACCTTTTACCAGATCCTATAAGCCTACAAGCGGGGAGCCTGCCAGCCCATACCTTTTCCTGGAGTGAGCGTAATTTGCAGTCAGAATCTCAGCAGATCTACGTGGAGATGGAGTGATGACGGTGGAGGTCCTGGACGAGGTGAAAGTGATGTTGGTCTAGGTGGTGACAATGATTTAAGGAAGAGAAAGAGGACCGGTGGCGTCCAAGGGGGAATTCCTGGCAGCTTTTCCCACTCTCACCTCATGTTCTGATCACGGGGGTATCACCAACACTTTCACTGCTATGCCCAGAGGACTGGGGGATCCTTGCATCTCATTAAATCAGCCTATTTGTAAGTGTCTGCTCCCCGATGGGCATTGTAGTGACTAGTTTTTCTCCTTGGGGCGCTGGGGAGCTAATGGGAGTGTAAACACAGATATCTCAGAGGAAAGCTTGCGTGCTTACTGCTAGGATGATTCATCTACACCTTCTGGACAACAACAACAAGAGTAGACAGCCCTCGAGAGTTTTTATCCATCCACTCATTCACTCACCCACTCATGCTCCCACCTGACTCTTCACCCACCCACCCATCCATCCACCCACCCAGTCATCTACTCTCCCATTCTTCCACCCAGTCTGTCCATTACCCACCTAGCTACCCATTCAGCCACCCATCCATCCAAACATCCATCAATCTATCCATCCATGCATCCATCCATTTGTTCATCTGTCTACCTATTTATCCATCAACTCTTCCATCCATCCACCCACCCTAAATTATATCCTAGATCATGTCCTGTTGATTCTCCCTCCTAAATATCTTTGCAACTACCCACTTCTGTCCATTCCCACCAGTACCACCCAAGTCCAGGGTCCACTTGCCTCTCTTCAGGGCCACTGCAACAAGCTTTTTAACTGCTCTCACTTTTCACCAATTTTCCACCCATCTATGGAGAGTGACATTTTATAAATGAACATCAGATTATATTAAGTCACTGCTTAAAACTTTGCTGCGGTTTCTTATTGCTTTTAAAATACAGAGCCTAATTTTTGTTAGGTATACAGTGAAGTATACAGCTTGATGAATTTCTACGTGTGTATATACCTGTGACCGCACCCAGATGAAGATACAGAATATTTCCATTTCTTCATGACCTTAATGGTCAATACCCACTCCCCAGAAGGAAGCATTATCTGTACTTCTACGCTATAAATTTGTCTGTTCTTAAGCGTCCTACAAATGGAATCCTAGAGTGCATAGTCTTTTGCGTCTGCCTTGTTTTGCACATTATATCTGGGATTCATCCATGTTCTTATGTGTATCAGTTGGTCATTCTTTTTATGGCTGTGTAATATTTCAGTAGGTAAACATACCATGATTCGTTTCTCTCTTCTGCTCTTGATGGATTTGTGGCTTTTTTCCAGCTTGGAACTCTAATGCATAAGTCTGCCATGAACATCCTTATACAGGTCTTGTGGTAGGCATTGTATCTGTCTCTCCTGGGTTTGGTGGTAGGCAGAATAATGATCCCCATTAGGATGTCCACGTTCCAATCCCAGACTCTGTGAATACCTTTGAGTACAGGGAAAGGAGAATCAAGGTTGCAGGTGGAATTAAGGTTGCTAATCAGCTGATGCTGAGATGAGAAGATTATCCTGGATTATCTGGGTGGGCTCCATATAATCACAAGTGTCCTTTTTATTTTATTTTATTATTGTTTTCTTTTTATAGTTGCACCTGCAGCATATGTAAGCTCCTGGGCTAAGTGTCAAATCAGAGCAGCAGCTGCTGGCCTGCACCACAGCCACAGCAACACGGGATCTGACCCACATCTGTGACCTACGCCACAGCTCACAGCAATGCCAGATCCTTAACCCACTGAGCAAGGCCGGGGATCAAATCCGAATCCTCATGGACAGTATGTCAGGTTCTTAACCTGCTGACCCACAGCGGGAGCTCCACAAGTGTCCTTATAAGTAGGAGAGGGAAGCAGGTCGAGAGAACCAGAGAGAGAACAGCAAGAGAAAGATTTGACCAGCTATTGTTGGCTTTGAAGATGAGCCAGGAAGGCACTGGAACAGTCAAGAAAATGGACCTAGAACACAACACTGCCAACACCTTGATTTTAGCCCAGTGAGACCCGTTTTGGACTTTTGGCCCTCAGAACTGTAAGACACAGATTTGTTTTAAGCCACCAAGCTTGTGGCAATTTGTTACAGCAGCAATAGGAAACTCATACAAGTGGATGCTTAGGTGTGGAATTGCTGGGTCCTAGGATGAAGGGCTCAGAAGCTTCTTGTGGTCTCCACTGCCCAGCATCTCTGGCCCTGCCTACGTGTCCATCCCCACCGTGGGCCACTCTCTGCTCTTTTCTCCACCCCCCCAGCCACGGCAGGCAAGCCAGACTTGATGCCTCTCAGAGGTCTCCTTCGAGTGCGCTGTTCTCTCTGCTGGGATGGCCCTCCCGTCCTCCACTCTTTAATATCAGCTCCCTGGATGCTTCCTCCAGGAAAGGAGGCCAGTTCCCAGCTACAGATGTGCTCTCCAAGTACTCCATTCTTCTTCTCCGGGGCACTTGTCAAGGTTTGTCACAACAGACTCACTTCAGTGGTTGAGTTTGGCCCCCATCCCCACCCCCACCCTCACACCCCACGTGGGCAGGGACGGTGTCACCCTCGTGTCCTTAGCACTTAGACCCAGTGTCTGGCCCACAGCAGGTCCACAGCAGCTACCTGCTCCATGTTGAATGAACTCCTGTCTGGCGAGGGGGCGGCGTCTGGGTACCGGGCGGATGTCAGAGGAAGTGAGGAGCGGAAGAAGGAAGAGGAAGGAGACAGAGACACACGCCCTGGAGACCACGGCCCGGGTTCTGTCCTCAGTTTTGGTCTCATTTCACCAGCTTCCCCAGGGCAAGAAGACTCTGGAAAGCCATTCGTGTGAATCAAACCCGCAGGAGGGAAATGCTGATGTCTCGGTGAGAAAGGCCCTGTGTCCCTTTACAGACAGTGTGATGCCTTTCTAGGGACCCTGTGACTCAGCCTTACTGCCTTGGAAACCGTCGGTCTGGCCCCTGAGGTGGGAGGGACATTAAATCTAAGTCTGGAGGTGACCAGGACTCCAAGGGGGCAGTGGGTTTCCAGTGCCCTCCCCAACATGTTATAGTCTGAGCTGAGACCTGAGACTGGGGCTCTCGCCTTCCAGCTCAGTGGTAGGGTGGGGAAGGGTTGCCAGATTTAGCAAATTAAAAAACTGGAGCCTAATTAACAACAACCATGAACAACAGATACTTTTATCTTTTATTTTGATTGACTTATTTTTTTGGCCACACCTGAGGCATGCAGAAGTTCCCAGGCCAGGGATCGAACCCGAGCCACATCAGTGACCCAAGCCACTGCTGTGACAATGCTGGATCCTTAATCCACTGAGCTACCAGGAAACTCTGACAAATAACATTTTTAGGTTAAGTATGTCCCAAGTATTACACAGGGCATACTTATACTAAATAATTGTTTTTATTCATCTGCAATGCAAATTGAACTGGTCATCCTGTATTTTATCTGATGGTCAAAGGGAGAGGGAGTAGGACCATGGGGGGAGGGGGTTTCATCCCTGCTTCACTACCAAGCAGGCCTATCTGGGAACCGAGTCCCCATGATGTCTAGGACACGCAGCCCATTTGTCCTCTGGACAGAACTGGCCACCCTCTGACCTCTCTGACCTCCCTGACTCACCCTCCTTGACCTCTGAGCAGACCTCAGCCTCCCGCCGGGTCACTGGTTCTCAGCACCTTAGCATCATCTGCTCAGGCTGCACCTCGAGCTAATGACAGCCGAACCTCTGGGGCTTAGACTCAGGCCTCAGGTGTCTTCAAACTCCATAGGAGATTCCAACAGGGAGCCGAGGCTGGAAACTCCTGTGTGAGCAGGACCCGCTTCTTGGCTGTGCACATCAGTAACACATCAGGCAGCTGGGAACCTGGCCTCCTTTTCTGGAGGAAGCATCCAGGACGCTGATCTCTAAGGGCGCATCCGTTCTGCTTTGCCTCCTGGAAGAGCCTTGGGAACTCCCGCAGTCTCAGCTGCTGCCTTTTGCAAACCACTCTGCTGCAGGCCCTTCTGCCCTCGACTCCTCTTAGCCCTTTCTGGTTGATCCTGAGGGCTTCCCATTTCAGAGAATGCCAGCAGCTGTTAGCCCCAGGCTCAGCAGGAAAGCAGGGGCGGGAGCTCCCTCGCCCCCCGGCCTGTGCCCCGTCTGAGATCCTTGTGCCCTGCTGAAGTACTGGGGGAGCCACTGAGGGTTCCAGGGTAAAAGTCTGGCAGAAGCAGGTTGTTCCTCGAGCTCATTCTTCCTCCTCCTTCTTCTTCTTCCTCCTCTTCTGCCTCTTCTTCTTCTTCTCCTTCTCATTCTCCTCCTCC
>PVHT021183666.1:88696-134747 GCA_004024745.2 Catagonus wagneri
CCCCTCCCCCTCCCTCCCCCTCTCCCCTTCCCCCTCCTCTTCTTCCTCCTCCTTCTTTTCTCCGCTGGCAGCGTGTGAAGTTCCCCTGTCAGGATCAGATAGATCCAAGCCGCAGTTGCAACCTATGCAGCAGACGTGGCAATGCCAAATCCCCTGATCCACTGTGCAGGGTAAGGGACCGAACCTGTATCCTGCACCGCAGAGATGCCTCCGATCCCACTACGCCACAGTGGGAACTCCTGATTCTTTGTTCCTTGAGCCTGACCCTCGAGGCCGGGTTGGCTCTGTCCGCTAGAGGAGTCTGACGCCCCACATTCTCCTCCCCCAGAGCCTGCAGTGTGCTCGTGGTCACTCATCTGTCTGCCCCACCAGACTCAGCTCCAGGAAGGTAGGGGATGGGTCTGCCTTCTGGATCCCCAGACCTTGGCTGGTGACTGGAACAGGGTCTCAATGAGTATAACTGGTTGACCAGCGCTTAGCAATTAGGAACTCCAGCCCTGCCCTTGTACGATTCAGGAAACAAAGGTACAGAGAGGGGGAGGGACCTGCCTCCACCCGCCTTGCACAGCGCAGTGGAGGCTGGGTTAGGACTAAAGCTCAAGACTTTGATTGACATTTCAGGGTTCTTTCCACTTGGTGCCACTTAGGAAAGCCCCGCGTCTCCCCTCGCCTGCCCTGCCCCCCCGCAGCGTCCTGTTCTTAACCAACAGCTTCTCCTGCTTGCAAATCCCCCCCTCCAACCCCGTCCCATCCCCTCCCAAGACTTCCCTTTCTGGGAACAGTGGATGAAGAGACAGGCAAAGACAGAAGGAGACATATATTCTGTGGAAAACACCAGAAGTCCCACTAGCCTGAAGCCTCCTCTACCAAGCGGACTTCGGTGGACTGTCCTGCAAGGTGTGGAGGGAGTTCTAGTGGGCAGGCGTCCCAAGAAGGACGTTGCCCGCTGCGCACCTGCTCTCATCTCTGAGGAAAGACGGAGCCGCCCTCACGCTCTCGGAGCCTGTGTCTTCCCAGGCCAGGCCCGAGCTGGAAGGTCCACAGGCAGAGTTTGAACACCCTCGCCCTACATTTTTCTGGCTGTAAAACCCTCACTGAAGCTTAGTTTCCTAATCAGGAAAATTAGTCTAATAATATGGCCCTGATGGGCGGTGGTAGGATTTTGCGCGTGGCGCTGGACACGCCGTTAAGTGCTCCGACGAGGTGCTTTCCTGCAGCCCTTTGCCCTGGGGTCTTGGGGACACTCTAGACTGATCGTGAGCCTATTAATAGGATCAGCAATCCCCTGATTGTTCAAACCACTGTCGTCATCCCCTTCTGAGCTGTGGGTCAGAAGATGGCCTTTTTGGTAAATCTGTGAATGGTAATGGCTTCTCAATGGGCTGCAAAGCAACCAAGCACCTTTCTGAGCCTTCCTTGCCTTTTAATTTTTAATTTTAATTTTTTTATTTTAATTTTTTTTGCTTTTTAGGGCCGCGCCCACGGCGTATGGAAGTTCCCAGGCTAGGGGTCGAATCGGAGCTACAGTCGCCAGCCTACACCACAGCCACAGCAATGCGGGATCCGAGCCGCGTCTGCAACCTACACCACAGCTCATGGCAGCGCCGGATCCTTAACGCACTGAGCAAGGCCAGGGATGGAACCCGCATCCTCGTGGATACTAGCTGCATTCATTTCTGCTGTGCCACACGGGAACTCGTTCCTTGCCTTTTTAAAAAAAAAAAAACTTTATTTTAGGAGTTCCAATTGTGGCTTAGCAAAAAGGAGCCCGACTAGTATCCACGCGGATTCAGGTTCGATCCCTGGCCTTGCTCAGTGGGTTAAGGATCTGGCTCTGTTGTGAGCTGTGGTGTAGGTCGCAGATGAGACTCAGATCTGGTGTTGCTGTGGCTGTACTGTAGGCAGCAGCTGCAGCTCCAATTTGACCCCTAGCCCAGAAACTTCTGTATGTCACGGGTGCCACCCTAAAAAAAAAAAAAAAGGTGTGTGTGTGTGTGTGTGTGTGATGAAATATACATAATCTAAAATTAACCATTTTAACCATTTTTAAGTTCGGTGGCAGTGAGTACGTCCACACTGGTGTGCAACCATTTCCAGAAATTTTTCGTCATCCCTTTTGGAAACTATCCGTTAAACAAGACCTTCCATTCTCCCCTCTCCCCAGCCCCTCAGAACCGCTGTTCTGCTCTCTGTCTAGATAAATTTGTCTACACTGGGTGCCCCTTATAAATGGCACCACACACTATTTGTTTTTGTATGTCTGGCTTATTTCACTCAGGAGAATGTCTTCAGGGTTCATCCATGTTGTAGCAGGTGTCAGAATTTCCTTCCTTTTAAGGCTGTAATAATATTCTGTGGCGTATACAGACCACGTTTCATCCATCAGTGGGCGTTTGGATGGTTCCCACCTTTTAGCATTAATAATAATCATGCTATGAACGTGGCCATATAAATACCTGGTCAAGTCTCTGCTTTCGATTCTCTGGGGGTATGTGCCCATGTCAAAAGACAAACTGAGACATATTAAAACATTTTAAGCCTTTGAACAAAAATTGATTCTCATCAGACAGCATTCAGGCTAGCAGATAGGAGGGAGCTTGAGGAGATGAACAGAATGAAAGTCCGTTACAGGCAGATGTGGGAACAAGGAAGTTACACTCGGCAGAAAAAAAGAGTAGGTTGGTTATGGCGAATGTACTCTCTTTTAAGGCCTGGCGGGGCTCAGTCATGCAGATGACCTATGTGGTCTGGTCAAGCGGCTCCTGATTGGCTGGTTGAAGATTCCATTTTGGGGAAAGCCAAAACCATAATCAAGTCTCAGTTCGGTGACACGGGGTTTAGCACGAGCAACTTTATTTGAGGTCTGTTACCTTGTTTTTAACACCCAGAAATGGAATTGCTGGATCACAGAGTAATTTTATGTTTCATTTTTGGAGGCACCACTGTACCGTTTTCCGTAGCAGTTGCACAGTTTACATTTCTGTCGGAAATGCACTCAGGTTCCAGTTTCTCCACATCTGTGCCAAAGCTCATTATTTTCTGTTTGTTTATTTTTTATCATAGCCACCCTAATGGATGTGAAGTGGTGTCTCATTGAGATTTTGACTTGCAGTTCCCTGATGATTAGTGATATTGAGCATCTTTTCAGTGCTTACTGGCCATTTCTAAGTAGGGTTTTTTTTCCCTTTTTTACGGAGGTATAAGTTACATACAAATCTTAAGTGTGTACAACTTGATTAATTTACTGAACAACTGGGTAACTGTCATCCAGATCAAAATTTAGAACATTCCAGCCTCCTGGAAGGGTTTTTGAGCTCCCCTACCCACCCACCCCAAATCAGTACCCTATGAAGAAAACCACCGTTCTGACATTCTGATGTCTGTTGCCTTGGGAAATGTTGCCTGTTCTAGAATTTGAAATAAATGGAATCATAGAGTGTGTTTATTATTGTGGTTGGCCTCTTCCACTCATCGTTTTATCTATGAGATTCATCCATATCGTTGCAGCTAGCAGAAGCTCATTCTTTTTCATTGCTGTGTAGTATTCTACTGCATGACTGTACCACAGTCTGTTAGGATTAAATCCAAGAAATCGCTAATCTTCAACCTTTTTATCTACAATAAGAAAATCACTTCATAAGGCTCAGTCTATTGTCCATGGATATTTGCTGCTATGAACGTGTGTTTATATCTCTTGGTTAGCATATGCATGCATTCATTTATGTTGAGTATGTCCCTAGAGTTAGATTTGCTGGGTCATAGGATATATGCATGTTCAGTTTGGTCAGTTCTTCCAGTTTTACATAATGGCTTTACCAAATTACACTCTTACTGTTGGACTTTAAGTCCCCTTCAAGGAGCTTGAACTCAAAGCCTCTGGCCAAGACAAGAATTACCAGACTCTTATCATTGCCCCACCCATCTCATTGTAATGCCCCTTCTCCCACCTTAAACAACCTGGGCTACTACTTCCTGCCCACTACTAGGAAAAGTACGTGGCTCACCCCTCACCCCATCCCTGTGGGGGCCTTATACACCCCCAGCAAGGGTATCCCAAGACCCGTCTTTCACCCAACCAATCGGTAGGTCAGCAGGTGTATCGTTAAGACCTCTTCTCCTTGGGCCGTGAAAACAAACACAACCACACCCCCATCCTCGGCTCTCCCGGATTACCAGGAAGTTGGCCCTCTGTGTTAACAGTGTCTCTTGCCTCAAGAAAATTGTCTTTCCTTCACTTGGCTTTGAATCTGGAAAATTCTTCTCTCCAACCCTCCACAGACCACAACACCTACCAACTGCATCTGAGAGTTCCAGTTTTCCACATCCTTGCTGTCACTTAGCAAGGTCCCTCCTTTCGGTTTTAACCAGCTTTCCCGCCACCTTTTGAGGCGTGTGACCCAAATTGTTTCCTTTCCCACCCACTGCAGTGACTCCACTGGTCAGAGCTGATTGGCCCGGGACTGGCCCCCGTCTGAAGGCTCCTCCATATGGGGCTGTAAACTGCCTGGTGGGGTTGATCCACCCCACAGAGTCGTTTGTAATGAGTGTTCAATGCTGTGATTCATCAGAAACATGCACTGGGTCATTCAGATGACCAAAATATAGTTCTTATGTATTTGGTCTTTGTCCGTGGTTCCTGACTCACAGCTCCCAAAGCCCTTGGAATTTCCTTCACCATAAGATCAATGGGATCACCTTTTTTCTTTTTTTTTAATCTTTTTAGGGCCACACCTGAGGCATATGGAGGTTCCCAGGCTAGGGGTCAAATCACAGCTGTAACCGCTGGCCTACACCACAGCCACAGCAACGCAGGATCCGAGCCACGTCTGCAACCTACACCACAGCTCATGGCAATGCCGGACCCTTAACCCACTGAGTGAGGCCAGGGATCGAACCCGCGTCCTCATGGATACTAGTCGGGTTCGTTAACTGCTGAGCCACCAGAGGAATTCTGGGAGCACCTCTTCTAACAATATTTGCTCTCTTGGCCTCAGTTCCTAAAATCTTTTCAGAGACATAAAAGGAAAATGGGCATCTTGTTATTTGTAACAACCCCCTTCCCACCACAACTGGGTTCATACTAATGAAGTGACTTGGGGAAAGTGCCCAGGGATGGGGGCAGGTTGCCAGGGGAGCCAACTGTGAACAGAGCGGAGGAGCTGATTTCCAGGTCGGGGACAGGGGCTGGAGGTCAAATCAGTCCCCAGTAGCCAGTGATGAAATCAACCTTGCCTAAGTAATGAAGCCTCTATCATAAAATGAAAGGCAGGACTTCCGAGAGCTTCCAGGCCGGGGAACCAGAGCCCTTTCACGCTACCGTGCCCCACTCCAGATGTCAAGACAGAGGCTCCTTTGTTTGAGACTTCGCCCTCTTCCTCTGGTGGTTGACTCGTGTCCTTTCATATCCTTGGTAATAAAGCAGTAATCTAGTGAGTAAACTGGCTGCCAGAGCTCTGTGAGGAGCTCTGGAAATTAACCGTACCCAAGGAGGAACCTTTGCTTTCTAGCCAGTGGGTCAGAAGCACAGGTGACAACCTGGGCTTGCAACTGGCATTTTGTGGTGAAACTGACATCTCTTATGACTTGAACCGAGCCAGAACCCAGACTGGGACTTGAACCCACATTTTTCTTAATTAGCTGGTGTCTGGACCTGCTGAGGTTCAGGTTCTTTTTGTCTCGGTGCAGAAGGAATTCAGCAAGAGACAAAGCGATAGGTAAGAAATAGATTTATTAAGATAGGACGCCTGTGTTAAATACAAGTGGGCAGGCAAGGAGGCTGTGCCCCACAATTAGGTGGGTTACATTTTTATAATCCAAGGAAAGCGGGGGTGGGAAAAGACTGCCTCTTCCTCTTTCTTCAAATAGACATCAGGCTTACATCATTAGCTCTGCGTTTGTATATGGTAAGAGTATTTGACCCTGAGATATCAAACTTTGGTGCTTATTCAAATCAGCAGAAGGAAGTTCCCCTGGTGGCTCAGTGGTAATGAAGCCAACTGGTATCCATGAGGATGAGGGTTCAATCCTTGGCCCCTCTCAGTGGGTTAAGGATCTGGCCCTGCTGTGAGCTGTGGTGTAGTCACAGATACCAGCTGGATCTGGCATTGCTGTGGCTGTGGTGTAGACTGGCAGCTGCAGCTCCAGTTCAACGCCTCACCTGGGAACATCCATACGCTGTACCTTTGGCCCTAAAAAAAAAAAATCGGCAGAAGGGTGGTAACATCTCAGGTTTCTGTGTAATGAGTGTCTCTTGCATTACAATGTCGTCTTTCCCTTAAATACCTGTCCTTGGTCTTAAGGATAATTATCTGGCTGAACTTGAATGCAAGTCTTGTTTTACCTTCCACTTAATGACCTGAGGCTTATCTGTGCTTTTATTTATGGCTTTATAGTTAAGTAAGCCTGCTTAGTTCTGATGGCTTTCTCGAGCGATTATTAACCAATGATCTCCCAAAGTTCCCCTAGGTTTTCTTCTCTATCTGTGGTCCCCTACTGGGGCTTCTGCCACTACCTGTGTAACTAGCCTATGCCATCCCTGTCAGTGGGACTGAGCCCTCAAGCTGAGGAATCTGCTGCTGTCTCTGGGGTACACAGGGTCAGGACTGAGCTGAATTCTCAGACACCCTGCTGCTGTAGGAAAATCACTTGTTGGTGTAGGGAAGCGCCCCCCTCCATTTAAATTGGGTCCGGGAACCCCCAAAAGTGTGGCATTAGGGCCACCTAATCAAACCCTTTCTTCAGGACATGGAGTAGCAGCAGGGAGCAGATGATACGGGTCAGGACTCTTGTGACACCGAGTCCCCCATGGGGTGACAGGGCCTGGGGGACTGTGTGGCTGATTTATTACCTGCCACTACTGCACCTTCTAGGTCCCACCTGCGCACTCAACCCCCCTATCTGTAGGTTTCTCAAGCATTGTAGCTCGAAAGAATTTGGCTTCTGCCTGTGGAATATTTTCCAGTGTATGTAGATGGCGTTGTGACTAATAACATTCAAAGTCACCGAAAGCTTTTCTGAATTCACAGTTGTCTTTTGCATTCTATTTTCTCAGTCAGTGAAGTCACAAAAATACAACAGTTAATAAATGGGGTGGGAAGAGATGAAAGTGTTGAAATGTAAGAGTTCAGAAAACAAAAGGGATCAGATGGCCCCGGGTGTGAGCCAGTATGGCCATTTGGGGGGTTACCACAATGCTGGGGGACAGAATGCTTCAAATCTTCCACCTCCCTGGAGTCACCCTTCCTGGAAAGATGCGGGTGAAGGGGTTTGAGCGCCTTTTCTTTGTTTTGTTTTGTTTTGCTTTTCTTTTTAGGGCTGAATCTGCAGCATATGGAGGTTCCCAGGGGAGGGGTCAAATCGGAGCTGCAGCTGCTGACCTCACCACAGCCACAGCAAGGCCAGATCTGAGCTGCATCCATGACCTACACTCTAGCTCATGGCAACACCGGATCCTTAAACCACTGCTCCAGGCCAGGGATCGAACCCGTATCCTCATGGATACTAGTCGGGTGCTTAACCTGCTGAGCCACAACGGGAACTCCCTGAGTCCCTCTTCTTTGTACTGGGGAAGTCTGGCATCCTTCTCCGTATCTCTGACTCTTTTTTTTTTCTTTTTAGGGCCACACCTGTGGCATATGGGAGTTCCCGGACTAGAGGTTGAATCGGAGCTGCAGCTGCCAGCCTACACCACGGCCACAGCAACGCTGGACTCAAGCTGCTTCTGCAACCTATGCTGCAGCTTGCAGCAACGCTGGATCCTTAACCCACTGAGTGAGGCCAGGGATCGAACCCACATCCTCACGGATAATAGTAAGATTCTTAACCCACTGAGTCATCACAGGAACTCCTCTGACTCCTCAGTGCATGCTTATGATCACTTTCTTGGTAGCTCCTGGTCCAGATTTCTGCAGCCTCACCCCACGTCCCCATCTGCTGCTTCAATTGCTCTCCACAGCGCTCCCCCCAAGCACAGGCCTGGCCCTTGCTGGTGCAGCGATCAAGTGGGACCGCAAGGGCCAGACTGCCTGGGTTCAAAGCTCAGCTGACAGAACTTGGGCCGAGTTCTCTCTCTGTGCTTTGGTTTTCTCATTATAAAATGGAGACAAGAGGGGCCTCTCCTCTTTGGGCTGGTTGAAAGTCACACACGTTGACGTGGGTAAAGCCTCCTGTGTCTGGCAATGAGGGGGCATTAATCATAATTCTTTTTTTGCCTTTTTAGGGCCGCACTCACAGCATATGGAAGTTTCCAAGCTTGGGGTCGAATGGGAGCTGTAACTGCTGGCCTACGCTACAGCCACAGCAATGCTGGATCTGAGCTGCATCTGCGACCTACACCACAGCTCACGGCAACGCCAGACCCTTAACCCACTGAGCAAGACCAGGGATTGAACCTGCGTCCTCACGGATGCTAGTCAGATTCTTTTCCGCCGAGCCACAACGGGAACTCCTGAACCATCATTTCTATTTATCTCCCCAGCAAGCACTATCATATGTAACTGATTTTACGGAAGGTCTGGGGACAGAGGAGACGCCTCTACAGCCCAGCCTCAGAGCAGCTCACATCTCCATATTTGGCATCTCTTGTCCAGGCCCATCCCAGGAAATGTCCCACCAGCCACCTGCCTCCTCCAGCCCAGGCCTGATGCCGTTTCTTGGGGCCTGCCTCCCACCCCCTCTCCAGATCCCCCTCCAGCTCCAGGGCCCCGGCCCCCATCTCAGCCACCAGAGGAGGCAAGTCTGATTTCGCGGGCCGTCTATGTTTGGGTCTCAGCTGCTGTCACTGTAGAAGAGACGCTAAGACAATGATGTCCAATGAGGCCAGCCCCCGTTAGAAGGGGTTTGGGAAATCTTTGAGGGCATTTTTCTTCATCACAATGTGTGTGTGTATGTGTGTGTGTGTGTGTGAGACCTGTTTACCTATAAACACAAAGTAATTTTGCATGCTTTTTAATACACACAGAATTTTCCAGGAATATGACTATTACGTACACGGAAGGAGACAATCGTCTTTTGTTTTGTTTGGAATTTTTCCAGGACTTGTTGCCCTTTTCCCCTCACCAGGCACAGCGCCGCTCGCCAGGTCCGAGTCGCCATCAGGACCACCTAGGTCCATCTGCCTCCGTGGCTGCCTTGTTCCCGGGAGCGGGGGTCCCACCTCTACGAGCAAGTGTCGGGGCATCGTTATCCTTTCTCTTCTGCATTCAGCTTGCGCATTCTCACCCTGATATTATTTCATTATAAATTACTTTCCTTTCGTTTCTCCTTCATGTTATGGTTAGGATATTACATTGATTTAAAAAAAAAAATCCGTAATTACTTAGGAATTTCCCTTTAGCTTAGAGACAGGGGGAGTTACATGAAATATTTGTCATCCAAAGAGGGCTTGGGTCTGATGGGTCACCAGCCACCCCTCAAGGGCCCAGCTCCGCATAATTTAAGAAACGGTTCCTGAGCTCTCGCCAACCAGGAATGCTTTGTTTCTGAACAGAGTTCTCAGCTCACTTGAATGTAGAGGCTAATGCCGTCTATCTTTTCTTTTCTTTTCTTTTCTTTTCTCTTTCCTTTGTCCATGCCCACTGCATGTGGAAGTTCCTGGGCCGGGAATCGAACCCATGCCACAGCTGTGACCTGAGCCACAGCAGTGACAATGCTGGATCCTTAACCCATTGCACCACAGGGAACTACATCATTTCTTTTTTGGTTTGTTTGCTTGATTTTTGCTTTTTAGGGCCACACCTGTGCCATATGGAAGTTCCCAGGCTAGGGGTCGAATCGGAGCTACAGCTGCCAGCCTACACCACAACCACAGCAACGTGGGGTCTGAGCTGCATCTATGACCTACACTGCAGCTTGTGGCAACACTAGATCTTTAACCCACTGACTGAGGCCAGGGATTGAACCCCCATTCTCATGGATACCAGTCGGGTTCTTAACCCACTGAGCCACAATGGGAACTCCATTCTTCCCCCTCCCCTTTTTTTCTTTTTTTCTTTTTAGGGCCTCACCCACAACATATGGAGATTGCCAAGCTAGGGGTCGAATCGAAGCTGTAGCCGCTGGCCTAGGCCACAGCCACAGCAATTCCAGATCCAAACAACATCTGCGACCTACACAACAGCTCACAACAACACTGGATACTGAGCGAGGCCAGGGATCGAACCTGAGTCCTCATGGATGCTAGCCAGATGCGTTTCTGCTGGGTCACGACGGGAACTCCCAGGAACTCCATTTCTTTCAAACAGCTCCTTTTCTCCTCCTCTATGAAGTGTTCTGGGTTAACAAGCCCATTGCTGGTCCCCTCGCCCCCAGGCTACTTCCTCCTCGGTCTGCCCTCACAGAGCGGCCCGAGAGATGGTCCCAGCACACAGAGGCGACAGAGCCACATTTGGACTTCATATCCCTCTGCCCTGCGGCCTCACGTTCAAGTCAAAGTCCCTCAGCCTGGCCCACGGGGTGCCCACCGAGCCTAGGCACGGGGCACGGCCTCATTTCTGCTCACTCGGTCTCCCGTTTTGCCCCAGCGCCTGAGTTGATGCTGTTTCTGCTGTCTGGACGCCCAAGCCCCCGACCCCCGACCCCCGCCTCACTCTCCCAGGGACATCCCACTCACTTTTCGGTAAAACTCAGTCCTGAAGTTCCCCCCCTTAGGAGATGGGCTTCCCCTGGGGACTGTGGCCACAGCGGGGGTGGGGGCGGGCGGAGCAAGATGTCTGGTTTTAGAGAACCCCGAAAAAGAGCACTCCTCCTCGCCATCCCACCCTGGAGCCCTCTGAGGGAGACACACAACAGCCACACAGACAGAGCTGAAAATATTTCCCTCTGGCCGTGACTTCAGCGGCCAAGGGGACTTCCTCCTCTCCCGCTCTTGAACTTGACATTGACCCACCAAAACCACCCAGTCCCTGACTCAAGTAGGGATGCGGGTCGAGGCTTCCAAAAGAGGAGGGGCTGGGCTAGCTCTGCCCCAGAGTACCTCCTGAACTTGGCCATCAGATAAGCCACTTCTCTGCAGGGGAGAAGGAGGGAGTGAGTGTCAAGGCAGAGGCTGGAAAGCTGCTGTAATTCAGCAGACACTCCTCCACGCAGAAATGTGGCGGGAGGGAGGGGAGCTGTTTGGGAGACATCAGTGCCCGTAGTTGTGGACGGCAGTTCCCAGATGGAGCAGGAGCTGGGATGGGGGGCTGAGGCCAGAGGGGACCGTCAGGACTTCTCTAAAATAACCTTTGAGGAGTTCTTGTTGTGACTCAGCGGTAATAAACCTGAGCAGGATTCTTGACGATGCAGGTTTGATCCCTGGCACCACTCAGTAGGTTAAGGATGCGGTAATATTTTAGCTGAATGACATGCCCACTGGCGCCATGACAGGTCCGAGACTGATCATAAAAGGCCAAAAAGTGGGCAGTGGCCCAGTTCCTGGAAACCCCCGCCCCTTCTCGGAAATAGTTGGAAAAATCCTCCTACTCAAATTAGCCTATGAAATTGCCCAGCCCATAAAAACTCACTACCCCGTACTTCTGGAGCCTCCCCCACTTTATTTTTTACTTACTTATTTATTTATTTATTTTGCTTTTTAGGGCTGCACCAGGCTAGGGGTCAAGTTGGAGCTGTAGCTGCTGGCCTACACTACAGCAACGCTGGATCCTTAACCCACTGAGTGAGAGCAGGGATGGAACCTGAGTCGTCATGGATGCTAGTCAGATGTTCCACTGAGCCACATTGGGAATACCTCCTCTCCACATCTGAGATGGCCCATACTCTGTCTGTGGAAAGTGTTTCTCCCAGGGCCACCCTCTTGCTTTTTTTTTTTTTTTTTTTTTGTATTTTTGCCTTATCTAGGGCCACACCCGTGGCATATGGAGGTTCCCAGGCTAGGGATCTAAGGATCTGTAGCTGCCGGCCTTCGCCACAGCCACAGCAACGTGGGATCCGAGCCGTGTCTGCAACCTACACCACAGCTCACAGCAACGCCAGATCCTTAACCCACTGAGCAAGGTCAGGGATTGAACCCGCAACCTCATGGTCCCTAGTCGGATTCGTTAACCACTGAGCCACGACGGGAACTCCTGCCCTCTTGCTTTTTGAGATGGACCACACTTTGCCTATCTCTAAATCCCCCCCCTTTTTTTTAGGGCCGCATCCACGGAATATGGAAGTTCCCAGGCCAGGGGTTGAATCAGAGTTAAAGCTGCCGACCTACACCACAGCTGCAGCAACGCAGGATCCTAGCCAAGTCTGCAGCCTACACTGAAGATCACAGCAACACCAGATCCTTAACCCGCTAAGCGAGGCCAGGCATCGAACCCAAGTCCTCATGGATTCTACTAGTTGGGTTCATAAGCTGCTGAGCTACGACAGGAACTCCCCATCTCTCAATAAATCTACTTCTTACCTACCACTTTGCCTCTTGCTGATTTCCTTCCACACTGAGACATAAAGGACCTGAACTTCAGAAAGTCCTGGGACCAGGTGTGTGATTTTAATTAGAAAAACCTCTGAGTTCTAGACAGTAAGATCCTACAATATAGCACAGGAAACAATATCCACTCTCCCCGGATAGACAACGATGAAAAATAATATGAAAACAAAAAGAACAGGATTTCCTGTTGTGGTTCAGTGGGTTAAGAACCTGACATAGTGTCCGTGAGGAAGCAGGTTTGATCCCTGGCCTAGATCAGTGAGTTAAGGTATCGGTGTTGCTGAGGCTGTGGCGTAGGCCTGCAGCTGCAGCTCCTATTCGACCCCTAGCCTGGGAACTTTCATATGTCACAGGTGTGGCTATAAAAACAAAATAAAATAAAATAAAAAAATGTTCCAAAAGAACGTATGCATATGTATGACTGCGTCACTGCTGTATGTCACAGCAGAATTTGGCACAACATTGTAAATCAACTGTATTAATAATAAGAACAACAACAGTGGGTTCAAGCCCCAGTCTGAGGTGTATGGTTTCAGTTCCAAGGAAACTGAGGTTCCGTGTGGCTCAGCAGCCAGAGGTGGGACATGACCCCCTGGCCTCTGCCTCCAGGTCCTTTCTCTTTCCCCTACGCCAGGCACAGGGCTCTGCCTGCCCTTCTCCATCAGGAGACGCCTGGGTGGATCCGGCCCTGGAGCTCTCTGGGCCCAGCCTACAGTCCAGCCCAGGGCATGTCGCTGCCCCGAGAAGGCCCCACAGCTGTCCTTGCCTTTCGGGGGCACAGGGCTTCGCTCTGGGCTGGGGAGCTAGGGGACACAGCTGTCTGGACCCCACAATGCGCCAGCTTAGCAGGGCTCCTATTTCCCACCGAGAAGGAGGGAGGGTTTTTGCAACCTCAGAGCACAGCAGGGGAGAGCTGGGCTTTGGCTTCCCCGCTGGTCCCTGGCGCTCCCTCCTGCAGGATTCTGCTTCAACCTGGGAGTAAACCGAGTCTCAGAGAGTTCGCAAAGCAGCTGGCTTTGGGACACACAGCTGGACGTGGCGGAGCCAGGCCTTGAATGTGGGACCCTGACTCCTGACCCAGAGCAGCTTCCAGGGGACCCCATCCCGCCATGCCTTCCTGGGGGGGGTCCCCACTCACCAGCCAGTCCCTGGCCCAGTTAAAGCCTGGATGAAGTCAAGAGAGCACTGGAGGGGTTCCTGTCGTGACGAACTGGTATCCGTGAGGACGCAGTTTCCATCCCTGGCCTCGCTCAGAGGGTTAAGGATCTGGCGTTGCCATGAGCTGTGGTGTGAGTCGTAGACGCAGCTCGGATGTGGGTGTTGCTGCACCTGTGGCGAAGGCCGGCGGCTGCCACTCCCGTTGTTCGACCCCTAGCCTGGAAAATTCCATATGCCAAGGGTGCAGCCCTAAGAAAAAAAAAAAGAGGGAGCTCTAAAGAGAGCACTGGATAAGGGGTCCAGCCTGCTGTTACCTCCAGCCAAGTCTTTTCATTCATTCCTCAGCATTCGTTGTTGCCTGATAGGCACCAAGTTTGCACTAAAAGTGGAGGAATACAAAGATTAAAAATGTTTTGGAATCAGATGGAATTGTTTTCATACCTTGGCTCAGTGACTCATATGTTATGTAACCCCGGGCAAGTTATTTGACCTGTTTTAACCTCAGTGCCTTTATCCACATAACAGTGATAAGGCTCTCTGGGCTGCTTTGTTGAGAGAATTAAACGCATGGACAGCGCTTAACAATGGGAGCACACGTTTATATAAGGTTTACTACGTGCCAGGCACCACTCTATGCATGTTATACAGATTCATGTGTTTAATCTGCATGACAGAGGTAGGTACTCTTATTAACATCCTCAAAAAAAAAAAAATGGAGTTCCTGTTGTGGTGCAGTGGAAATGAATCCGACTAGGAACCGTGAGGCTGTGGTTGGATCACTGGCCTTGCTCAGTGGATTAAGGATCCGGAGTTCTGTGAGCTGTGGTGTAGGTCAGAGATGTGGCTCAGATCTGGCATTGCTGTGGCTGTGGTGTAGGCCAGCAGTTCTAGCTCCGATTAGACCCCTAGCCTGGGAACCTCCATATGTCACAGGTGCGACCCTAAAAAGACAACAAAAAAAAAAATCTCATTTTAGGAGTTCCCAGGTGGCTCAGTGGGTTAAGGATCTGGTGTTGTCATTGCTGTGGATTGCCCGGGATCTTCCACAAACCATCAGCATGGCCAGAAAAGGAAAAAAAAAAAATGTCATTTTACAGATGAGGCACCTGAGGCCCAGAGAAGTTAAGTGATCCATTCAAGGTCAGATAGCATCTAAGTGGCTTCAAATCCAGGCCAACTGGTTCCAAAATAACCTATACTTGTAACCACCGTGCTTAGCCTAAGGCCTGATCACAACATTCATGAACCTTTGATGCTACCATCGGGCCCAAGAAGGGAATGCTCTCTGTTTAAGACAGTCCTTGTCATTGTGCTTGGCCGCCAATGTCCTCCAGGAGCACAAGAACTTGGGGCTGGTCTGTCTGTCCACAGCACCGTCTGAGAAGGTGCATTAGGCCGTGAATGCGGCAACAGCGCTGTGTAACACGCCACAACACACACCACGATCACGTCTCTCACGCTCGCGGGCCTGCCGCTGGGTTGGGCTCAGCCACGCGGCTCGGCTCCAGGCGGCAGGTCCAGCTCGGCTCAGATCCACGTCTCAGTCCGGGGCCCAGACTGAAAGGGCAGCAGCCATCTGGGACTTGCTCTTCGGGTGGCCGGGGCAGATGTGCAAGAAGGGGACCAGGGTGGGGGCGGGGGGTCAGCGCACAGGCTCAGCCAGGCAAGCACGTTTCAGGCCTCTGTTCACCTCATTCCCCACCCTCCAAGCAAGTCACATGATCCAGCTCACAGTCAGAGCAGGGCGGGAAAACCACACCCACCACGAGAGTTCATGCACGAAGCCACGGCAGGGCAATGAAGAACTGGGGTCAAAATTTCAAACTTCCAAAGAAGGGAAGGGAGAGTTCCTGCTGTGGCACAGCGGAAACGAATCTGACTAGTATCCGTGAGGTTGCAGGTCCGATCCCCGGCCTCGCTCAGTGGGTTAAGGGTCTGGCGTTGCCGTGGGCTGGGGTGTAGTTCAAAGATGTGGCTTGGATCCCGCGTTGCTGTGGTCGTGGTGTAGGCCGGCAGCTGCAGCTCCAACTGGACCCCTAGCTTGGGAACTTCCAAATGCCGTGGGTGTAGCCCTAAAAAAATAAACCCTAAAACAAATAAGAGAAGGATCCGAGGCTGGGCAGCCCAGCCTGGGGCCGGACATCGGGGCCAAAAATCTTTCAGAAAGCCCAGAGCCTGGGCCACTTCCAGTTTTGGAAGCTCCCAGCTTATTAAAAAAACAAGACATGCTAACACGGCTTATGATAATTGTGGTGTATTTCAGATGTTTACACTGAACAAATTAAGGCTTTTAGCACATACACAAATTGCTAAGCAATATAATTATGCTATTCACGAGAAAATTATAGGATTTATTAAAATTATTAATTGCTGGTATACTACGGGCAGTGGGGTCCAGCAGTGGGCCACAGGTGTGAAGTTTTCTGGTGCAGTCAGGCCAGGCTCTCTGTCGCTGGACAGATGACCTGTTTGGGAGACAATGCCCCAAGCCTAACTCCAAGGCCCTCATTGTGCATTAGAAGCACCTGGGGAGGGTGTTGTCTTTATGGCTTAGAGCGTTCAGAACTTGACATTGTGAGTCTGTGAGGATGCGGGTTCGATCCCTGGCCTTGCTCAGTGGGTTAAGGATCCTGTGTTGCCACACGCTTTAGCATAGGTCACAGATGCGGCTCGGATCTGGAGTTGCTGTGGCAGTGGCATAGGCCGCCAGCTGTAGCTCTGATTCGACCCCTAGCTCTGGGAACTTCCAGATGCTGCAGGTGAGACCCTATAAAGAGAAAAAAGAAGAAGAAGCACCTGGGAGCTTTTGTAAAATGCTGATGCCTGGGTCCCAGCCACAAAGGCTCTGATTTAATAGGACCGGGTGGTAGGGCTTGGGCACCAGATATTTTTTCACAATCTCCCTGTGTGATTCTGATGTGCAGCCCCAAGGTTGAGAAGCACCATATTACAGGGTGGGAAGGTCTCCCCTCCCCCTCCCCTCCCCTCCCCCTCTCCTCGCCCCCTTCTCCTCCTCCTCCCCCTCCTTCTCCTCCTTCTCTTTTTTTTGCATGCAGAAGTTCCCGGGCCAGGGGCCACACCTGCACCATAGCAGTGACCTGAGCCACTACTGTGACGTCAGATCCCTAACCCACTGAGCCACGAGGGATCTCCTTCCTTACTCTGGACAGAGAGCCCTGGAAAGCTCAGTCTTCTCTTCCCCTCAGCACAAACAAGGAAACATTCTGTCTTCTGATACTTGTGGCCATCTTGCAGCCATGAGGGAAGCTGGCCTGAGGACAAAGCAGATACAGAGGAAAATAGAAACAGCCAGAGCCTTGATCGAACCATACCTGAAAGCTACTAAACTTCAGTTGTATGAGCCGATACAGATCTCCTCTTGCTTGAATGAGTTTGAATCTGGTTTGTGTCACTTGCACCTGTAGGCAACTGAATAATGAAAACACTTCCCATGCAGAGCTTGGGGGAGGACTAAGGGAGGTGCTGCATGAGAGTGTTCCATAAATGTTAGTGGTGGAGAGGGTGCACAGAGAATGGCTGCCCCGGGAGAGGAAATCCAAGGGCGTGCTACTTTGCAGAACCTAGCCTGCGGTGTGTGCATGGCAGTGCTTGATAAATATCTGCCCAATGCGATGGACGCCTTATGCTTTCATTTCCTTTCCGTGATGCCCTGGTCTCTGCCAGATGCAAGGGAAAAGAGTAATCTGATTATCTGATTAAAGTAATATGGCCCCGTGAACCAGTAACTCCACGGCTTAAGCCACGGGGGCAGATCCGTGTAGGTAAGAGGCTTAGCATCCCAAGGGTGAAATAATCAGGCTGGCGGGGGAGCAATTAGTTAAACAAACGCTTACTAAGAGCCTACTGTGTGCCAGGCACTGTGCCAAGCTGAGGCAGCTGAGAAAGCCCCAAAGCCTTTGCCTCCACCAGAAAGCCTAGGGGATCTTACCTATGTCATCTTCTGCATACCTGGACCAGAACCAGGGGGGTTGCCCCAATACTCAGCTCACAAAATCCACCCCATCCTTTCCCCTCCAAGTCTTTCTCCATGTCCCAGGGAGTGGGTAGCAGGGACCAGAAGCCACCATTTTGTGTGTGGGGTTCTCAAAAATTATCAATTTTTGACCACATAATACAGTCCCATGGTTCGAAACCTAAAACAGTATAAAAAGGCAGATGCTAGGAAGTTAGTCTTGTTCCCACCCCTACTCACTCCATTTTCCCATCTCCAAGGGCAGCCACTCTTCTAGTTTCTTGGGTTTCCCTTCTGCAGTGATTACAAGGCCAGCTGTAGTCTGTTTTGCACTGGCCGTTAATATTCTGATTATCACCCTGCCTTCCAGCATCATTATGATAAAGTACAAGCAGGCACAAAATATATTTTCTCCCTTCCTTTCTCACAAGGAAGTAATGTTATAAATACTTTGTTCTGAATCTTGCCCTTTTTATTAAAAAATATCCCAGTGCTCTTTCCCTAGCAGTATAGAAAGCATCTTTATTCTTTTTTATGGCTGTATAGTATTCCCTCCAAAGGTTATTTAACCAACACCCTAAACAGTGCAAATTTAATTTGCTTCCGATCTTTTGCTGTAATAAACAATGGTGTAGGGAGTAGCCTCATATGTTATCCATGCTCAGCTCAGGATAATATGTAGATTCAGGATTGCTGAGTCAAAGGGCAAATGCAGCTGCACCTTCAATAAAAATTACAAAATTGCCCTTCATACATCGTGTCGAATTCCGACTAGCAATGTATGAAAATTGTTTATTTTATTTTTGGCCCCACCCACGGCCTGCAGAAGTTCCCAGGCCAGGGATCAAACCCACACCACAACAGTAACCAGTGCCATAGCCGTGGCAACACTGGATCCTTAACCTGCTGCCCCACAAGGGAACTCCCAGAAAGTTGTCTATTTTTTTAAGTGAACCAAACAAAACACTTTCCTTCCTGAAAATATAAAAAAAATCATTCTGCAAAACTGGGAAAATACAAACGGAAAGCAGAAAACAAAAATGACTTTTGGTCCCACTGTGCCAAGATTTCTCCTATCCACAGTCTGATACATTCTCAAGTCTTGCTTCGTACCCTCCACACTATTCCATAATCTGAATTATTCAGTGAACCAATATTTTGTGAATGGTTTCTCATGCTGTTAAGTAATCTTCTACCCTCAAGAGGCAGTATAGCAGAGATGTTAAACAAGTGAACCCAGGTTCAAATCTCAGCCCCACTGCTTTCTAGCTACACGGCATTGGGCAAGTTAACTAACTGCTCCCTGCTTCCGTTTCCTCATTTAACATGAGGTTCCTGGAGTTCCTGTTGTGGCTCAGTGGTAATGAACCCAGCTAGTATCCATGAGGACGCAGGTTCGATCCCTGGCCTCGCTCAGCAGGTTAAGGATCCGACGTTGCTGTGAGCTGTGGTGTAGGTCACAGACGCGGCTCGGATCTGGCGTTGCTGTGGCTGTGGTGCAGGCCGGCAGCTACAGCTCTGATTGGACACCTAGCCCAGGGAACTTCCATATGCGGTGAGTGTGGCCCTTAAAAAAAAAGGGGACAAAAAAAATGGGGCTCCTGGGAGTTCCCTGGTGGCCTGACGATTGGCGATTCAGAATCGTCACTGCTGTGGCTTGGGTTCCATCCCTGGGCAGGGAACTTCCATATACCTAGGGTGCAGCCAAAAAAAAAAAAAAATAGAAGCCAGACATGTAAGGCCAGGTATTGTATGATTCCATTTACATGAAATGTCCCGAAGCAGCAAATTTGTAGAGACAGAATGTGGACTAGCAATTACCAGCAGCTAGTGCGACAGGCACTGGGGAGGGAGCGCTGATGTGTACGGGGCTCCTTTTGGGGATGATGAAACAGTCTGCAGTCCGATATGGTGATGGTTGCACAACCTTGTGAACATACGAAAACCCACTGAACTGTACACTTTAAAAGGGAGGAATTCTCTCTGGTGATAAAAGACAACTGAGAAGACCTGGGCACGGGGAGAGGGAGAGAGCTCCCGCAGGCTTAACGCCTAGCAGCATAAAGTTTAATCACTGTGCCATGGCCAGCAAGGTCCTCTTTTGTCCTCTATGCACTTTAGAATCATCTGGAAAGCTTTACAATCCCAACGCCCAGGGTGCACCCAGACCAAGGAAATCCAGCGAATCCAGCGTGCAGCCGTGATGGGGAACCAGTGCCCACATGGTCTATCCTTTTTTTTTCTTTTTAGGGCTGCACTTGTGGCATATGGAGGTTCCCAGGCTAGGGGTCGAATTGGAGCTGCAGCTGCCGGCCTACACCACAGCCACAGCAACGCGGGATCCGAGGTGCGTCTGAGACCAACACCACAGCTCATGGCAACACCAGATCCTTAACTCACTGAGCGAGGCCAGGGATCAAACCCATAACCTCACGGTTCCTAGTCAGATTCGTTAACCACTGAGCCACAACGGGAACTCCAGAGGCCCAGAAAGGTGAGTTGATTAGCTTGGTGAGCCATGGGCTGCCCCACTTGGCAGACACATTGCCTCCTGCATGAGAGCCTGGGCTCTGGAGCCAGGTAGACCTGGGTTCAAATCCCAAGTCAGTTAATTACCTAAAGCTCCCTGAGCACCAGCTCGCTCATCCACAGGCTAACAGTATCTGTTTCTCAGAGATCAGACGAGATGCTGTGTGCAACAGGCCTTTCCCAGTATCTGGCGTATCATAAACAAATATCTAGCAGTTTCCAATGTGCTTGCAGAGGAACAAGGGAGCGTGACCTCTAATTCAATGCTTCTGTCCTTTTTGTACCTTTAATAATCCTAATAATTTTATTTAATTACTTATTTGTTTATTTCGTTAGTTTCCGCTGAGCCATGACGGGAATTCCAATCATAATAATTTTAAAATCATGCTCTTCCCAGGTCCTTGATGGGAGAGGGAGTGACTTGTCCCAGGCCCGCTGACTGACCCCCGTGTTATCTTCCTTGTGGATGGATGTCGGGGTAGAGGGCAGCAGCCTCTACAGCACTCCCGGTGGTGGGCTTCTCTGGAGTAGTGGGCTTCTCAGCTCTCTGCTTCCACAGCACAAGCCCTGGCACTTAACAGCGGTTCAAGACACACTGCCCCAGAGGAAAGTCCCTGCACAGAGCAGGGCGGCTTCTGGTGGGTTTCATGCTGAGACGTGCAGTCCCCCATGAGGCCACTAGGGGTCTCCACGCTCCGCGAAATGGCTTCTCTAGGGCCCCTCTGAGGGTTCCTCAGCTTTGGCGAGCTGGGGAGGAGTGCCCGCCCCTCCTGAGCCCAGGCTTGATGGCAAAACCGCGTGGGATGCCATGCCCTGGCCTCCAGGGTGCCACCAGCTCCCTTGCTCTCCACTGGGGTCCACATGAGGACCAGCTAGCCAAAGCACTGGTCCAGCACAACGTTAGTGTAAAGCGTGGGTGGGGGGTCGTGGGGGGGACGTTCACCGTGGTTGAACACCTACTATGTGCTAACTTTTTGTGCCAGCTCACTTCTTTTAACCCTTACAGCTTCAAGTCTGTGAAGCAAGATGTGGTTTTCTCCATTGTATAAACAAGGAAATGCAGCTCAGAGAAATGAAGCGCCAGACTCACCAATGGGGCAGGGTTCCGTTTCTACCGTGCCTGGCTCCAGATCCTGTTTTCTTCCCAGTGCACCTGCCTCCCTCATCACCCCTGGGGCGCCTTGGGCCTGACTTCTGGAGGGACCGACTGTCTCTTGCTTCACACACTCAGCCATTCACAGGTCCAGTTACACTATACACACACACATGAGCCCTCATCTGGAATCTCAGAGCCCAGCCCAGGTGTCTTGGTCCCTCGGACCAGGGTTTTCAGTGAGGCGAGGAGCGCTGAGGGGTTATTACGAGGTGAGTTGCTCTAATCAAACCATCTCTCTATTTTTAAAAACTTTCTTCCCTCTGAATATACTTTGGAACAAGGGCTTGTCTTCTTGGTTCCTTCTGGAATGCTGTGCTTTTCCTTAAATGAAGGTTCATATAAGGTTTTTTTTTCCAGCCATATATATATATATATATATATTTTAGGGCTGCACCTGCAGCATATGGAAGTTCCCAGGCTAGAGGTCGAATTGGAGCCACAGCTGACAGCCTACACCACAGCTCACAGCAACACTGGATCTTTAGCCCACCGATTGGGCCCAGGGATCGAACCCACATCCTTGTGGATACTAGTCAGGTTTATCACCATTGATCTACCGCGGGAACTCCTTTTCCCGGTTATTATAAAAGCAGTCTGTGCCACTGCAAAAAAACACAAAGAAGTGAAGAGAACAGAAACTCCCCCATCCTGAAACCCCCCTCCCCTACAGGGAAAGGCCCTTCTCCAGGCCACCCGTCAGCCACCATGGAGCCTTGGCATACCCTGTTGTGTCTGAGCTGGTTCCATGAGACAGAACTCCCAACCAGGGAGTCAGAAGCCAGGTCCTGTGCGTCCTTGGGCGGGGTCGTCCCATCTTGGGGTGGCCATGGGCACGGTCAAAAGACCCTAACTCAAGGACTCTGGGCCTGTCAGGAAGGGCTCCAAGCCCAGGGCAGACCCAAGGGCCTCCTCTCATGCAGGATGGATGATTCTGGGCTTGGGCCAAAGGAGAGGGGCTGCCGGGAGCTCCTGGTCCCAAGGCGGTCTCCTGGAATAATCTGGAGACCAGAGGGCAGGATGGGGGGAGCCCCCACCCAGCTCCAGTAGTGAGCAGACAGTCGGTCTTTTTGAGGACGGGCCACCAAGCTGCTGTCGGGACCTGGTGTCCTCTTGTCTGATCAGGGCGAGCTTCGTGGGTGCATCACCTTCTGGTGCCTCAAGCCCCAAGACTGGTTTAATGGGCTGCTGCCACCATCTTGAAATTCTTAATAATTTTTGAACAGGGGCCCCTCATTTTCATTTGCACTGGGCTCTGCAAATGATGTAGCCTGCCCTGATCCTAGTAATAATAATAATAATAATAATAATACCGATTACTGAGCTAAAGCTTGCTGTGTGTCAGATACTATGGGCTTCTATTATAATCTATTTGTGCCCCACAGCAGCCAGGTGTAAACTGCCTTTCTTGGACTTAGTCAATGCAGAGGATACTGTTCACAGGGCACCAGACACTTTATACACGCAGACACTTCTGAGGCTCTTGGCTATGCCAGAGGTACTATTCCTGTCCACATTTGACACAAGAGGCACTGAGGCCCAGAGAGGTTAGGCAACTTGCCTGTAGCTGCAGAGCTGTGAGGGCTCACCTGCTACTTGAACCCCTGCTTGTAGGCCCTAGTCATTCTGCCATTCTGTAGGGAGCCACTGAAAGCCCCTGGCCCTCCCTGCCTGGCTAGCCAGGGGCCGGCGGGAGCTCTGCAGCCCCGCCCCATGCAGCAGCGGTGGGTGCCCAGCGGTTCCCGGTTGGTGAGCTGTCAGTTTCCATTCTCTCCGCCTCCTGATCCTCTGACAGCTGCTGCGCTCAGCCACCTCCTGCGCCCAGGTGTGCGATCTGCTCCCCTGCTCGGGCGCGTAGAGCCGTGGGGCCAGGAAATGTCACTTTGCATTTCTCCTCACTGTGCTGAGCTCCCCGTGTGTTCTAGGCTTCAGCTGTGGCTCCGGGGGACCCTGGTGCATCAGCGTCCGTTATCACTAACATGACAGCCCAGGAGGAAGGGTCTGATGCAGCTGACAATGGGCTGGACAAGACCAGCACTCGGAAACACTGCAGGGATAAGAAAGCCAGCCCATCAGTGAAGAATTTGGGGTCTGGGGGTACACAGTCCTGAGTTCAAGGCCCAGGTCCAGCATTTACCAGCCAATGCCCTTGGGCAGTTTACAAAATTGAGTCTCAGTGTCCCTGTCTGTAAAAAGAGCAAGAACCGGGGCATCCTAGTTAAAAACTGAGATGTGACGGGCAGGTGGAAATTCACGTCCCAGCTCTAACACTTATTACTGATGGCACTTTGCACAAGGCACTTCATCTTACTGAGCCTCAGTTTCCTTGTCTGCTGAGTGGGAATAATCCTTGTGGCAACCTCACGGCATCCAGGGAGGCTGAATCTGAGCCGAGAGCCATTCATCAAGGGGCTGGACTGGAAGCCTGGCGAGTGTCCGCCACCTGGGCTGCATTCCCTTCATGTCCACGAGGAGGCGCCCTAGACCTTCTCGTTGGCACCGGCACCTTTGTCCTCATCAGTGCGATCTCCCCGCTGGGTGCGCTCTGAGAGGGTGGGTCCGGGAGGCCAGGGCCCTCCCAGCCCACCCCATGGAGGGGCTCCCGCGCTCACCTTCCAAGGGCGAGGGAGGGAAGAGAGGGGTCTGAAACACACAGGGCCCGCTGGTTCCTTCCTTGGATCCCTTGGGAGCCCCATATGCCAGATTGAGGTCAGCTACAATTGTCAGAAGGTCAGGAGTTCCCGTCGTGGCTCAGTGGTTAACGAACCCAACTAGTAACCATGAGGTTGAGGGTTCGATCCCTGGCCTCACTTAGTGGGTTAAGAATCCAGCGTTGCCGTGAGCTATGGTGTAGGTCGCAGACGTGGCTCAGACCGTGCGTTGCTGTGGCTGTGGTGTAGGCTGGCAGCTACAGCTCCGATTGGACCCCTAGCCTGGGAACCTCCATATGCCTCTGGTGCAGTCCTAAAAAAAAAAAAGACAAAAAAAATGTCAGAAGGTCAGAGAGGGTTCGTAACTTGTCTGAGATCTTACAGCCAAGTGTGTCTGACTTTTTTTTTTTCCTTTTTGGGGCCGCACCTGTGGCGTATCAAAGTTCCCAGGCGAGGGGTCAAGTCAGCTGCCAGCCTACACCACACTCACAGCAATGCCAGATCCCAGCCTTGTCTGTAAACTACACCACAGCTCATGACAACACCGCATCCTTAACCCACTGAGCAAGGCCAGGAATCGAACCTGGGGACAGAAGGGCTAAGCCTTCTACAGTGTCCCTCCAGTCACGCAAGGGTCAAGGGCTTGGTCCAGGCAGTCAGCACTGGGCATGGAGGCTTGTGGAAGAGCAGGGGAGGTGCTCAGCTGGCAGCTGGTGGATGCCCTTGACCCTGGGATGGGCGTCTTTATCTGAGAGTGGGCATGTGGGGGGGGGGAGCAGAGGAGGCGTGCATTGGGCTCAGACCCAGGGGAGAGGGGGAACGGGGCGGGGAGAGGACTTCCTGGCCCGGGGCAGGAAGGCTGTCATTTGGGGAGAGCGTCTAAGCAATGGTTTGGAGTGGCTAAAGGATCTGCTGTGAGTTGGTGCAGCAGAGCTGACAGGAGGGGCTGGGCTGGGTGAGGGGAGGTGACTGTGACCTTGAGTGTGGGGCTGCAAGGCTCTCCCCTCCCTACCTGGCTTCCTGCCGCATGGATGCTTCTCCAGGGTGGGTGCCCTGAACCTGCCAGGGAACCAGGAAGGAAGCCGAGTAAGCGAGGAGCAAGGTTCCTTGCCTCCTGAAGGTTACAGCCAGCTCCTGTCCCCTTGCCCAGTCAGGCCATCCTGGCCAGGACCCTCCCCCAGAGCAGGTCAGAGTCAGCCCCCTCCCCAGCCTGGGTAACCGCATTGTCACCTGTCAGGTCTGCATGGCAGGCAGTGGTGGAGGCGGGGCCAGGCCCAGGGCAGGGCTCTGGGTTCACGGGTTGAAGGTGAGCACAGCCCAGGCCCCTGGGCGCAAGGCTGGGGAGGCAGGTGAGCAACCGCATGGGCGCGATGGGGCTGCTGCGGGTGTGGGAGCTCGGCTCCCCGTAGACAGAAGGGTGAGGGGGAGGGGGACATGGGACAGAAGAGCGCCCCGGAAACTCCCAGCCCTTCCCCTGGCAGGCCACAGAACCTGTTCTCCCAGCCGGGGCCCCTCCCTCCCTCCCTCCAGGCAACATGTTCAGGGACACCTGACTTGAACAGGTTATAAATAGAGGGATGAAGGAAGCCCCAAGGGAGGGCAGACGAGAGGGATTCTGGTTCTCCCCAGAGGGGCCCAGTGAGGCTGCACTGACAAGGCAACATGTCCACGGTGAGTCCTTGGGGTTGGATTAGGAGTCCCCGTGGCAGGGGACGTCCGGGAGGAGCCATTCAGGCAGAGGGAACAATCTAGTTAAGCAACGGAGCAGGTGGGCGGCTCTGAGTCGCTGGGCGAAGGCTGGGGGGGTTGTGGCGGGGGACAAAACCCAGTGACCAAGGGCCCTGAATGCCAGGGTAAGGGTTTGTTCAGGGAGCTGGGTCTGGCTCTCATAATAGTTCTGGTTCTGTGATTAACGCACAAGAATTAGTTGAAGGCAATCAGGCTGCCTGCCCGGAGCACAGTGCCAGGGAGTAGATGGCCATTCCTCCGCGGAGGAACGAAGCCAACTATGGTGTGCTAGAGACTGCTCACTACGCCCCTGTTGTCTTTGCCATAGAACCCCTGATTTCTAGCTGGGCATATAACCTTTTGAAATAAAGAGATTTCCCAGCCTTCCTTATAGCAAGCTATGGCCACGTGAATAAGCTCTGCCATGGGGGTCTAAGAAACAGCATTGAAAGGCAGGGGGTTGCTCTCTTTTTGCCTAGTCTTCATTTCCACTGGTTGGCATATGCATGTGATTGCTGGAGCTGGAACAGCCATTTTGGATCATGAGGTAGACACCATGTACTGAAGACGACCAAGCATCAAGAAGGAAGTAATCCAGGTTCTGTTTGTCGAGCTGCCATATTGGACTGGATACTTCCAAATGTCATTTACTTGGGAGAAAAGAGACTTCTATATTGTTCAGCACACTTTTTCTTTGCGTTTTTCTGTCTCCTTCAGTTGAACATCATTCTCAATAACACACAGATCAGAGGTGAATCATGAGAACACTTACACTCCGTTGTTCTGCCACTGAAATAAATCCATAAACAAAACAAAAGGAAAAAGGAAAAACCCATTAAAAATCTGTTAGGCAGTAACAGCAGGACAGGTCCATTCCAGGTATGATCCCTCACTCACTGGACTTTTTTCCAGCTTCTACCTTCCCTGTAGTTTCAATAGGATGCTTGGAAAGGCACTGTCTCTATTGCAGATAATACACAACATCCTGAGATGACTTTGCTTCCAAGGCTAGACCCCCCCCCCCAGACTGCCTGGTCTTCTGGATGCCGTGACTCAGGGACCCCATCCCCCACTTGAGAGCCACGTGCTCAGAAAGGCACCAGAGGCTTGAGCCACTCGCTGTTGGAAGAGGCTATACCTTAGTTAACCCCCTGAGCATCCCTGAATGGGTCCTTCTTACCCCTTTCCCAGGACACAGGGCTGTCTGGTCTTTGCCATGATGAGATGACAATGACAATGAGGATGCTAAGAATCCTAGAGTGTTGGGCGCTCTCTCAGAGGACTGGTCAAGTGGCCTCTCCTCCTCGCTGAGATGGAAGCTGAGGAGAACACAGCTCTCGCCTAAGGCTCTAATGGAGCCTTTTCCGGGAACAGCCTTCTCCTTGTGTGATGGAGGGAGCAGCTGTGAGAGGCCCGGGCGCTGCTCTGCCTGGGCATGCCGATTCCTGGGCCAAGGGTGGGAGCCAAGAGAAAAAAGAGAGGCGGCTGGGAGAACATTTTCCTCCTCTTCATGCGGTTCAGGTCCTTCTGTCTCAGCATCTTCTGCTGGGGGTGGGCCGGCAGGGCCTCTGCCAGGACCACCCACGGCTGTCACTAGGCCCAAGCCCCCCACACCCTTCCCCTCCCCTCCCCCCGCTTCCTGCACTGGGGTGGGGGTGGGTCTGCCTGGGCCATTCGTCCCATCCTGGCTGCTGAGGTTAATGGACGCGGGGGAGGAGGAAGGGGAAATTTGCACCCTGTAATACGGTAGTAAGGTAATACGGTAGTAAGGTAATACAGGAGGAGGCAGGTCGCTGAGGTCAGGGGATACGGATGAATGAACGATTGGAGGCAGGCTGCTGGGGTTTGATTCTGGCTTCACTTCCAGCTCTGGGATTCACCTAATGACATAACCTTTCTGACCCTCGATTTTCTCATCTGGACAATGAAGAAATTCAGGATACCTTCCTCTCAGGGCTGTCACGGAGATTAAATGCGTTCACCCATGTCAGGTTTTAGGCTGAGCACGTGGTACCCAAAACGGGCTTGAAGAATATTAGCTGTTAGTTGGTTCTCCTTATTATTACTTTTACTCTTATTAGGAGGTATTACGAGAGAGAGAGACACTTAAACTCAATGAGCCCCCTCAGTGAAGGGAACTTCCGGTGAAGAATTCCGATTCTGAGGTGCGACCTCTGCATGCAGTGTGAAGTGTCACCTCCCACTTTGTAAAGCTGTCTCATTCTTCCAGCCCAGGGAGAAGGCCTCATCTTGTTCGGGGAGCCAGAGGCGTGTAGGAGTTTCCAACACAGATTCCGAGGCCGGACTGCCGGGGTATGAACCCAAGGTCTGTCCTTCTGGAACATTCCGTAACCCCTCTGTGGTGCCTGTTTCCTCACTGGTGACCTAGGATAATGAAAGAGCCTCATCAGTGAGGTCATAAGTGCCACGAGAAGCCCAGGTGACAGCCCAGCGCTGGTGGGATGGGGAGACCAGGGGCCAGTGCAGCAGCGAGGGTAGGGAGGGGGACTGCACCAGGCCACCCCCTACTGGTGTCCCTGAGGGATTGTGCCCAAGAGCTTCAGAATGGCCAAGAAGTATGTGTGTGTGTGTGTGTGTGTGTGTGCGCGCGCTCGCACGCGCACACGCGCACACGTGCATCAGAGCTGTACTCAAGGAAGTTACCCAAACAGAAGGGCCACACCTGCCTCAGGTGACACAGAAGATTCAGACTCCCTTCCCCTTTGCCACCCAGCTGGAGGCCCCGCCCGTGAGGGTCACGTCATGGGGGATGGGGGGCACTGCCCTGTCGGACTGAGGCCCAGAGACCCAGAAATGGGGGTGTTGATCCCAGGCTTGACTCACCCTGGAGCGCCCCCATCCTGACCAGGGCATCTGGGCTTCTCGGCTCTGGGCTGAGGCCACTGTCACTCGTCTCTGGGGGGCAGAATGGGCCAGGCACACTTTCCTTTGCCTCTTTCCCTTCAGGCCCACCCGCTACCCCAATTCACTTTTTCAGTCCCACCTGCTGGTTCCCCCTTTCCTTTTTACCCCAAAGAGCAGTGACTTGAAGTTCATGCCAACTCTTTCCTCCCACCTAAAAGACTCAGAAGCAGCAAACAAGTCCACTCCTTCTAGAACTTGTCCTGGAGCCTGAGAAGGGGCCATGGTCTGCAGCAGACACACTCTACCCCTGGGGAACATGGGGGGACCTGCACTAGAGCCAGCCAGGAGGACTTCCTGGAGGAGGTGGATCTTGAGATCCTCTGTTGGGCGCCCACTTGGTGCTAGGTGCTTTAGTTACATCATCTCCTTTCAATTTCATGACTACCTTCCTTGGGAGATGCCATGATTGTCCCTAATTTCAGATGAGGGAACGCCCAGAGAGGTTGACTGACCTGCCTGGTGTCACACAGTTGTCAGGCGGCGGAGCAGAAGCTGAGAACCAGGACTGTCTGATTTCAGAGCCTGTGTCCCTGACGCTCTGGGCACTTCCTTGGACCCTCCCTCCCAGGCTTCCTGATCATTAAGAAGGGCAGGGGCTGGGCAAGTGGCATTCTGCTCACGGACTTATGGCCCCAGCTGCCAGCTGCGGCAGGAAGGGCCCCTCCTGGATCCTAGCGCCCCTCCCGGCCTCTTAGCAATGTCCCTGACCCGCCCCCAGGGGGTGAGGAGCGGGTGCCGGGTGAGAAGCCCTGTCCTGGGGCTCGTTTTCCTGCCTCTGCTGAGGGCAGGGGGCTTGGGGGGAAGGGGCCAGGTCCCCGGGGCCCAGGCTCTGCTGGCTAAATTTAGGTCCTGGGATATAGAAGGAACAAGGCTAATTAAGGGGTGTGTGTCACTTTCCAGCTGCCTCTCACGTCCCCTGAGCAGTCACACGCCACTCGGGAAGGAGGGAGGAGGCGTAGGTGACACAGAGGGGAGGAGTGGGGGGACAGTTGGGAACGGAGGAAGTGGGGTAACCCACAGTCTTCACCCAGGGCTCAGGGAACCTGCGGGGGGGCAGGGGGGAAGTGTCTCAGGGAGGGGATTTTCAGCCAGAGGTCCCAACGTCATCCTCCAATCACAGTGTCCACAAACAGCAAGTCCCGCCCTGAAAGTGGTGACCTCTCTGGTCATTGGCAGTGCTCTGCCCAGGGGGACATCCACCGAGTACTGATCACGCACAATATGCGGCAGGATTTAGGAGTAAGTTCTCGGCGCGTCCTTCCAACAAGGCCACAAGGAAGGCGTTACGAGCCCATCTCACAGAGGACACTGAGAAGCTGGCTGCCCAGGTTGGCGCGGCTGAAACTCGAGGGTCCAGGTATGAACCAAGTAGGCTGGCTGCAGAGCCCAAGTTCTTGGCCACGGGCTACAGGTGACGCTGGGCCACGGCGGCGTGGTCAGTTAACCCCGTGGCCAGAGAAGGATGACCAAGAAGGCGTTGCCGCGAAGGTGAGAAGAAAAGGCATTTTAGATGGCAGGAATCAGCCCTGCAAAGACTGAGAGGCGGGAGTTCCTATCGTGGCGCAGTGGAGACGAACCCGACTAGTATCCATGAGGACGCAGGTTCAATCCCTGGCCTCGCTCAGTGGGTTAAGGATCCTGTGTTGCTGTGAGCCGTGGTACAGGCCGCAGAGGCATCTTGGATCCCACTTTGCTGTGGCTGCGGTGCAGGCTGGCAGTTGCAGGATATGGCCCTAAAAAGACATAAGAAAAAGCCTGAACTGCAGTCTGCCCATCCCCAACGTGCGTGGGCTGGTGTGGAAGGAATCTCGAGGCTTCTGTGTTGGGTCTCTAATGACTGCTGCTCCATCTCTACAATTATTAGAAGCAGACCTGAATCACCCAGTTCAAAAGCAGGCAAAGGAATTGACTGATTGAAATTCTCCAAAGCAGGTCTGTAAGGAGCCAATACGCACACGAAAGATTCTCAATACCATCTGTCATCAGGGAAATGTAAATCAACCACAGTGATGGAGGGGAGAAACAAGTGTCTATGGTCCGGCCCAGAGAATACATTCAAAGTCCTCTGATAAACCATAATGGAAAAGAATATATTTATTCATTTATTTATTTGTTTATTTATTTCTTGCTTTTTAGGGTCACACCCATGACATATGGAATTTCCCAGGCTAGGGGTCTAATCGGAACTGTAGCAGCCAGCCTACGACACAGCCGCAGTCATACCAGATGCAAGACACACCTGTGACCTACACCACAGCTCACGGCAACGCCAGATCCTTAACCCACTGAGCGAGGCCAGGGATCAAAGCCCCATCCTTATGGATACTAGTTGGGTTCGTTACTGCTGAGCCATGACAGAACTCCAAGGAAAAGAGTATTTTTAAAAAGAGTGTATATATGGGATTCTCATCGTGGCGCAGCGGAAACACATCCGACTAGGAATCATGAGGTTGCAGGTTCGCTCCCTGGCCTTGCTCAGTGGGTTAAGGATCTGGTGTTGCCATGAGCTGTGGTATAGGTCGCAGAAGTGTCTTGGATCTGGTATGGCTGTGGCTGTGGTGTAGGCTGGCTGCCGCAGCTCCAAATGGACCCCTGGCCTGGGAACCTCCATATGCCACAGTTATGGCCCTAAAAAGACAAAAAAATATTCCATGAAAGACATGAAAAAAAAAAACCCTACATGAAAGACAAAAAAAAACTTCCATGAAAGATATAAAAAAAAATTCAGTGAAAGACAAAAAAAAATCCATGAAAGACAAAAAAAAAAAAAAAGACTTCCATGAAAGTTCATAGCTGGTGTTCATAAGAGCCAAAAAAACGCAAACAGTCCAAATGCCTGTCAGTTGGTAAATGGATCAATAAATCTGTAGTATATCCATACAATGGAATATTACTCAACCTTTAAAAAGGATGCAATGTTGACGAATGCTACAACATGGATCCTTAAAGTGGAAGAGCCAGACGCAAAAGCGGCACATAGGATTCCACATACATGAAATATCCAGAATAGGCAAATGTTTAGGAAGAGAAAGTGGGCTAATGACTTCTGGGGGCTCGGGGGCAGGGCAGGAGGGGAAGCAGCTGCTAATGGATGCAGGGTTTCTTTGAGGGATGATGTTCTGGAATTAGATGGTGATGGTAGGAGTTCCTGTCGTGGCTCAGTGGTTAATGAATCCGACTAGGACCCCTGAGGTTGCAGGTTCGATCCCTGGCCTCGTTCAGTGGGCTGAGGATCCGGCGTTGCCGTGAGCTGTGGTGTAGGTTGCAGATGCAGCTTGGATCCCACGTTGCTGTGGCTGTGGTGAAAGCTGGCGGCTACAGCTCCTGCTAGACCGCTAGCCTGGGAACCTCCATATGCCGCGAGTGCGGCTATAGATAAGTCAAAAAGACCAAAAAAAAAAAGATGGTGATGATAGATGTAAAAGTTTAAGAATAGACTAAAAACAGCTGAATATCCACTTTAAAAGGATGAACTTTTTGGTATGTGAATTATATATCAATAAAACAGGCCGGATCTGCTTCTAATATTTGCAAGCACCTAAATGGAGACCCACATACCATATGCCTAAATATTTAAAAATCAAGCAAACAAGCTGTGAAATAAAATATGTTCTCTTACCTTGGCAAATATACCTCCATAGTGGCAAATTGAAAAGTAGGTATAAAGCTACTATTTTGTATATGCTTGAAAGCTGACATGTTTGGGTATTCTGCTGATGCAACGGCTGTGTTTGGACAAGTGATAAAGACATACATAATTCATAAATCATTATAGTTTTGGAGTTCCCATCGTGGTGGTGCAGCGAAAACGAATCCTACTAGGAACCATGAGGTTGAAGGTTCGATCCCTGGCCTTGCTCAGTGGGTTAAGGATCTGGCGTTGCTGTGGCTGTGGCGTAGGCCAGCAGCTACAGTTCCCATTCGACCCCTAGCCTGGGAATCTCCATATGCCACAGGTACAGTCCTAAAAAGACAAAAAAAAATCATTATAGTTTCATTCCACAGAATCTTCATGCCTTCATTCCACCAAAATTACTAATTTGCCTTCTAGTAAAATGAGTGATCTGAAAAGACTAAAGAAATAATGTTTTCACCAAAAAGATAAATTATAATAAATGTAAACATGTTTTATTATCTTTCTAAATGATAGATTTCTAACACATTCCAAGTCATTGCTGGGAATTTAAAAGGCAGAACACAAATTCTAATTAATAAAACATTTCAAATCAAATCTGAATTTTTATTAATTTTTTGAAATTTTAATTAAATGCTATGAAACGTTTTTAAAAAAAGAACACTTTTAGCAAATTTAGTGTTAGGGCCCACCTAGCTGGCAATGTAAAGAATCAGTACCCCATTCCATGCAAGTTATATCTAAATTTGTATGTATAGATTCAAGAGCAATATAAATTGTTTAAACATTGCAAGATAAATGTTCCTCAGCCACCATGGACATGGTTGTGGATATTGCCTTAATTCTCAGGAAAACGCTGGAATTAGTACATGAAGAATCAGAAAATGACTCTAGACTCCTAGTGAGGGTGGGACTGAGGGAAATTGCAGACCTTCCCTTACTCTGAGGGTGGGACTGAGGGAAATTGCAGACCTTCCCTGGGTCCCCCCCAGTTATCATGAATATGGGTTCATTCTCATGAATCTTCCCATTAGGCTGACACCCATTCTACATAATTCCCTCTTTTTTTAAAGAAATTTTCTTCTTTCATTGTTTTGTTTTGGTGTATGTGCCTTTTTTTTTTTTTTTTGGTTGTTTCTTGTTTGTTTATGGCTGCACCTGCAGCATATGGAAGTTCCCAGGTTAGGAGCTGAATCGGAGCCCCAGCTGCCAGCCTACACCACAGCCACAGCAACACCAGATCCAAGCCACATCTGCAGCCTACACCCCAGCCTGAGGCAATGCCAGATCCTTAACCCACTGAGAGAGGCCAGGGATCAAACCCGCATCTTCATGGACAATGTATCAGGTTCTTAACCTGCTGAGCCACAATGGGAACTCACTTTGTTTTATTTCGTTGCCTATCCCCACAGCATAATGAAAATTCCAAGGCCAGGGATCGCACATGTGCCATAACCTCAACCCAAGCCACTGCAGTAACAGTGCTGGATCTTTAACCTGCTGTGCCACAAAGGAACTCTCTGTATGGTTCTTTTAACTATGGCCTCAGAGCTGCAGAACATCTAAGCCAGGAGAGAATTAAGGGGAGTTTCCAACGCCAGCCCGACACCTGTTCCTTCTGGCTTGTTGCCCACCCGTCCACACCCTCCTCCTTCACGTAGCACAGCGTGGCTTCTCAAGGCGGGCCCTCACTCACCCCAGCCTCCTCCCTCTCCTCTGCCCCTCCTGCTGCCTTCTGAATCCCCCTCCCCTCCATTGCCAGCGCCCCCGCTCCCTGGACCGCTCCTTCTCCTCCTTCTTCTCCGGCCTTGGTTGTCACCCTTCCCTGGCCCTCTTCCTCTGGGATAGGAGCTCTCCTGGCTCACCTACAATCTAAGCTTATGCAGCGCAGGGACCTGCTGCCTGGCTCAGGGTTCCATCCCGAAATAGGGCCTTGGCCACGTTGGATGAGCAAGGAGGCGCCACCATAAGGGGCCAGGAGTGGGGCTGGGCTCAGTTTCCTCCATAGCCTTTTTCGAAGAACAAGTGGGTTCCTCCCGAGGAGTCTGGGGCCCGAAGGGCGGCACCTTGTGGTCCCACTTGGTCTGGATCGTTGAGGCCAGAGGCCCTGGGGACAGACACCTCCCTGCCTGGCCCACCTTGAGCCCTCCGACTCCCTCGTTCCCAGGTCCCCTCTCTCAGCCTCCCCTGACTTCCAGCCCTCACCTGCCCCTCCGCCCCCCGCCCCAGGCTCAGCACAGTTGCGCATGGCAGCTGAGAGTCAGGAAAACTCCAGGGCCACCTTGTCCAGCAAGACCGCTCTCACTCCCTATACTGTTCTTTGGCCAAAAGACCAAATGATCAAGCTGCTTCCCTTGGAGTTCCCACTGTGGCTCAACAGTAACGAACCCAGCCGGTATCCATGAGCACGCAGGTTTGATCCCTGGCCTCGCTCAGTGGGTTGAGGATCCAGTGTTGCCGTGAGCTGTGGTGTAGGTCACAGATGCAGCTCAGATCTTGCATTGCTGTGGCTGTGGCGTAGGCCAGTGGCTACAGCTCCGATTCGACCCCTAACCTGGGAACTTCCATATGCTGCAGGTGCAGCCCTAAAAAGACAAAAACAAACAGACAAAAAAAAGCTAGGTTTTTTTTATCTGAAGGTGTGAGGTGAGGGGAAGAGAAAGTGCACTCTGGAGCCCACAGAGCCAGCGTCACTCTCCAGCCTTGCCACCTGCCAGCTGTGTGGCCCATTCTGACCTCAGTTTCCACATCTGTAAAATGAGAACATGTAGGACTCTCCTTCATAGTGTTGCTGTGAGGATTCAATGAGATAGTGCTTCACATAGAAGGTATAGAAAGTTATTAATATGTGAGGTAATAATAATGATGATGATAACGATTTGACAATTGTTATCATGAACTCGTATAAATTTGATCCTTACTACTCTCTTAGTCAGGCAGTCAACAGGCATGTAACAGTGCCACCCAGCACAGGCTCCAAATATCCTATAATGGCCTAGAGCAATGGAGACATCCACAGATTCCAGTCTGTGTCTATGAGGAACACGTTTGGTCACAAGTCAAAGAAAACCCCAAACTGCAGCTTCAACATTCCAGGGCCTCCCCACATAACGGAGTCTAGAGGTAAGCTGCCCAGGGCTGGCCTCATGATGTCTTCCACCACCCCGAGATGTTGGCTTTCAACCTCATGGTGCCACAGTGGCTGCCACACTTCCAGGCATTGCGTCTAGGTTCCTTGCAAGAAAAAGACAGGTTGGAGTAAAAAGGAGCCCTACCATTCCATTATTTTAAAAAAAGCAAAAACTGGGATTTCCGGTTGTGGCTCAGTGGAGACAAATCTGACCAATATCCGTGAGGATGCAGGTTCAATCCCTGGCCTCGCTCAGTGGGTCAGGAATCTGTCATTGCCGTGAGCTGTGGTGTAGGTCGCAGACTCGACTCAGATCCCACGTTGCTGTGGCTGTGGTGCAGGCCAGCAACTGTATTCGACCCCTAGCCTGGGAAACTCCATATGCCTCCAGTGCAGCCCTGAAAAAAAAAAGGAAAAACTCTCCTGAAACCCCCACAGTCAACTTCTGTTTATACCTCAGTCAGCCATAGACTCAGGGGAAGCTGGGAAATTGCGGAGCATGATTAGCTCGGATTAGCCTTGATCCACCCGTGGGGATAGGGGACAAGGCAACTCTGAACAAAACTGGAGTGTGGTTAGCAAGGGGGGAAGGGCCTAAGGTAGGCTGT
Source organism: Catagonus wagneri (assembly GCA_004024745.2). Lineage (NCBI taxonomy): Eukaryota > Metazoa > Chordata > Mammalia > Artiodactyla > Tayassuidae > Catagonus > Catagonus wagneri. Next base: position 124,601 of record PVHT021183666.1, read on the forward strand.
CAGCAGTGTTTGCCACAAGTTACATGCCAGAGGGGACTTGAAGTTCATCCTCTCTAATTTGCGTATTAGGGCATCAGGACTCAGAGAGGGGAAGCGACTTGTTCAAGGTCTCACAGCAAAGCAAGGAAGGACTGGAACCCAGGTCTCCTAAGTTCATAGGCGGAACTTTTCCCACTGTCTCCCTCCCCCCACCCCACCCCCAGCATGATATGATTTGATTGACAAGGCCCCGTTAGAGGATTCAGGAGCTGGGGACCCCAAGGCTCCGGCACCCAGAATCCTTCTGAAGGAGGGAAGACATTGGCCATAGTGGGAGGTGAAGGAGGGCTTCCCCGACTGTCATCAGTCCCCAGGGGCAGAGCCGGCTGCTCGGGGTGGCTAGCTGGCAGGCAGTTAATTACCGCTGTCACCCACTCTTTTCTGGGCAAGACAGCCGTATAATCTGCCTGTCAGCTGGAGAGAGGGGAGCCCCCTCCTCTGCCCCCCCGCTGAGGCTGACACTTGGCAGATGTGGGGGGCAGGCAGACAGGGAGGGAAGGGGTGATGGGGGGCTAGCCGCTAGGCAGACGGACAAAGAAGAGGAACAGTGGGACCAGGGGCAGAGCAAGGAAGCTGGGCACCATAGAACCATCTAGATGTGTAAACTGAGGCAAGACTGAGGTTAGACCCCTGCCCCAGGGTTCGAGTAAGCTTAGGCATAGGATTTCTCTTGTGGCTGGGCTTCCAGGCTCCCTGGGAGATGTCTCTGGGAGGCCCTGGTTGGGGGACCCAACCCCAGGTGGGGGCAGAGGACAGGGCAGGGAATACTTAAGTCTGGAGGAATCAGGGAGTTCCCGCTGTGGTTCAGCATGTTACGAATTCGACCAATATCCATGAGGATTCGAATTCAATCCCAGGCCTCACTCAGTGAGTTAAAGATGCAGCTTTATGGCAAGCTTCGGTGTAAGTTGCAGTCACGGCTCGGACTGGCGTTACTGTGGCTGCGGGGTGGGCCAGCAGCTGCAGCCCTGATTGGAAACTTAGCCCAGAAACTTCCATATGCTGCAATGCTGCAGGTGCAGCCCTAAAAAAAAAAAAAGGAAAAGTTTGGAGTAATCAAAGAAGGACATTCCAGGCAGAGGGAACAGCATGAGCAAAGGCATGGGGGATGCCAGGCACGTGGTGGGGTGGGGACAGTTTACTCAGTACCTGCTGTAAGCAGATGCTTTTCGCTATTTCATGAAGCCCCCCCAACAACCACTTCCACAATAGGTCCGCTTCCCATTCCCATTTTGCAGGTGAAGGGGCTGAGGCTCAGAAGTCACGCGTTATTATGAGGCACAACGGAGATGCCAGCTCAGGTCTGCGTTCCCTTCCCAGTCTGTGCTCTCAGCCTCCATACGGCTCGGCTGCCTGTAGTTCGAAGGGTGGATGAGGTGCTGAGAGCAGGGCCTGGGCTTTGAGAAAGGCGAGCCATGGAAGGTCTGAGCCAAAGAAGGTTGATATGGTTCCATTTGTATTTCAGTGCATCCTTAATTGTTTCTCTATTTTTCTTTTTCTAAAGAGAAAGTGATTGTATTTATTTATATTCTTTTTCTTTTTTGGCTGCCCTGAGCATATGGAAATTCCCAGGCCAGGGGTCAGATCCGAGCCACAGTGCAACCTGCACGTTGCAGCAACACGGGGCTTTTAACCCACTGTGCTGGGCTGGGATGGACCCAGTGTCCCAATGCTGCAGAGATGCCGCCAATCCCCTCGTGCCACACCAGGAACTCCCTTAGTTGTCTTTCTTTTTTTTTAATTTTTTAATATATATATATATAATAAATATATATATATACATATTTGTCTTTTGTCGTTTTAGGGCTGCACCCGCGGCATGTGGAGGTTCCCAGGCTAGGGGTCTAATCGGAGCTACAGCTGCTGGCCTACACCACAGCCACAACAACGCAGGATCCGAGCCACATCTGTGACCTGCACCACAGGTCACAGCAATGCCGGATCCTTGACCCACTGAGCGAGGCCAGGGATCGAACCCGCAACCACTTGGTTCCTAGTTGGATTCGTTTCTGCTGAGCCACAACGGGAACTTCGAGGAACTCCCTCAGTTGTCTTTCTAAATGCCATCTCCCCTGCCCCCACACACACCTGTATCCTTTGTTTTCCTTCCTGCATCCTTCACGGGGACAGAGAGCGGAGGTCCAGAGCCAAACCAGCTGGATTCAAATCCTCTCTCTGAAACACACCAACTGCGTGACCTCAGGCAAGCTCTCCAGCCTTTCTGTCGATCCGTTTCCTCCTCTGTGAAAGGGACATTCTTGGAGTACCAATTTCATAGTTTGGGTGTAGAGATGAAAAGAGTTGCATAAAAAGTCTTGGAAGAGGGCCAGGCCTGCAGTGGTGCCAGGCAGCGAACACTCAGCAAAGGTCAGCCGCTGTTAGCCGAGCTCCGGCTCTGAATCCCCTCCTGTTTGTTAAAGGGTCCCGTCTCCCTTCGCTCCACCGTGAGCCACCGTGAGCCCCCGTGGCCCGGGACCGCATCACTCCCTGCGTTCATTTCCTAGAGCTACTGTGAAAAATACCACAAACTGGGAGCCTTACAACCACAACAACAGTGGTTGTTGTGCTCACGGTGCTGGAGGCTAGAAGTCTGAGGTCCAGGTGTTGGCAGGGCCCCGGTGCCACCAAAACTTGTATGGCGATCCCTTCTCGCCTCTCCCTAGCTTCCGGTAGTCACGGCAACCCGCCGTGTTCTGCCTGTCTCTCCAGTCATTGCCTCCGACACCGCACAGCGTCCTCTCCTCATATCTGTGGCTTCACGTGGCCGTCTTCCCTCTCTCCCTCTTTTTTTTTTTTTTTTGGCTTTTTAGGGCTGCACCCAAGGCACATGGAAGTTCACAGGCTAGGACTGAATTGGAGCTATAGCTGCCGACTTAAGCCACAGCCACAACAACGCCAGATCCGAGCTGCATCTGTGACCTGCACCACAGCTCACGGCAATGCCAGATCCTTATCCCACTGAGCGAGGACAGGGATCGAACCCACGTCCTCATGGATACTAGTTGGGTTTGTCACCAGTGAGCCACAATGGGAACTCTGCCATCTTCCTTCTTCTTATAAGGGCACCACCGGTCACGTTGGATCAATGGTCACCTTACTTCAGTATGACCTCCTCTTGATCACACCGGTAATGACCCTATTTCCAAACAGGGTCATACCCTGAGGTACTAGGGGGACACAGTTCAACCCATGACACTCGTCAAAGCATCCTCAGCACCTGGTTCTAGAGAGATCTGTGGGACAGACAACAAAAGTGAAGAGTTGCGGGGGGCGTTCCCATGACGGCTCTGCGGTTACGAACGCAACTAGTATCCACAAGGATGCGGGTCCAGTCACTGGCCCCGCTCTGTGGGTTAAGGGTCCAGCACTGACATGAGCTTCGGTGTAGGTCACAGATGACTCTCGGATCTGGCGTCGCCGTGGCTGTGGCATAAGCTGTCAGCTGCAGCTCCAAATCAGCCCCTAGCTGGGAACTTCCATTTGCCATGGGTGCAGCCCTAAAAAGAAAAAAAAAAAAAGAAGTGGATAGACGTGCTCTTCTGATTGCGAACCCCCGGGGGCGGGACCCGTCCCCGTCTCCGTGATGCTGGGACCCAGGGCAAAGCCTGCTTTCCTGGAGGACCCTAGATGGATTTTAATTTATAGGTATCTTGGGAATTTTCCCAGACAGCTGGTTGAGCAAGGCACCCGTGACAAGAGTCCTCTGAGGACAGGGAGGGGTTTCTGCCCCTCAGCGGGGCAAGCCTGACTGCAGAACCCAGAAAAGCTGACAGTGTGCTCAGCATTGCTGTCACTCAGCACAGACGGGGCAATCCCCGGGGACTCGCCAGCCGGGGGCGACTGATGCCGCGATGACGTTGCTAATCCCTAATCCGGGGGCGCCCAAGCTGCCCTGGAGTCAGGCAGTGAGTGGCTGGGAGAGGGGGACAGCTGATGCTGAGTCGGGGGACATGGGCTCCCTCTGCTTGTAAAGAGGCAAGGCCCACCGCCCAGCAGCCCCTGGCCCCCTGCCCCTCCTACCTCCTGCAAGAGCCCAGTGTCCGAGGGCCGGCCAGCCAGTTTGAGCCCGGAGGCCTGGAAGGGGAAGGAGGACTGAGGCGGCAGCTGTAAAGGTCAGCAGCCCTGGAGGCCAGGAACATCCACGATGCAAATGTGGAATTTACACTCCTGAATGCCCGCTGGCCAGCCTGCCTGCCTGTGTGTATGCCAGCCAGCAGCCTGGGCTCAGCAGATGCCCTGGGCCGTGCCGGAACCGGGGAGCTCTGGGATTCCCTGCTGCCGTGGGCACCTCCCCAAGGAGGCCTCGGGGTGCGATGCGGGGAGGGGCCCCAGCGGCCGGGGCAGGGCTGCTCTGGCTGGCAGGGTGCGGCCCATCCTGCAGGACCCTGGCTGTCCGCCTGGGATTTCCACCACCAGTTTTCCTGGCTCCACAGCTGAGAGATCCTAGGGGCCAGATGAAAGCAATTGGGCACCAACCAATCCTCCTTTTTTTTTTTTTGGATTTTTAGGGCCCTCCACATATGGAAGTTCCCAGACAAGAGGTCAAATCGCAGCTGTCGCTGCAGGCCGCATCCATAGCCCCAGCAGCGCAGGATCTGAGCCGTGTTTGTGACCCAGACTGCAGCTTGTGGCAATGCTGGATCCTAAACCCCCTGATGGAAGCCAGGGATCAAGCCTGCATCCTTACGGATACTAGTCGGGTTCTTAACCTCTTGAGCCACCACAGAAACTCCCCAGTTCTCCTTTCTGTTTCTCTGTTTCTCTGGCTTCCCCCAGGCTCTGTCCAGGGCCAGTTTCATTCAATGAGACTTCACTGACCTTCCCAGGCAGAATCACGGAACCCTGCTACAGGCTTTCGTTTAAACCTCCTAACATCCTGCTTTTGTCACCCTGCTGTCCCAGGAGAGGAATTTGAGGTTCAGAGAAGAAAGTCCCCCAACAGGACTGCACACCCGTGGAACCCAGGACTGAGACCGAAAGCCCTGCCCCGCTCATCGCCGACCTGCGGAGGGCAGGGTCCTAAACTTGCTCAGTCCCCGCCGTTCCTGGTCAAAGTCCCTCAGTCTGCTTAGACCCGAAAAGATGTGTGTGTCTTCCGTTCGGCTGAGGCTTGAAGTGGGCCCTGGGCGGGGAGTCCCGAGCTCAGGACCCGATCTGCACTTGGTTTGCTGAATGACCTTGACGCCTTCACCTGGCCTCTCTGGGTCTTGTTCTCAGCAGGGACCCAAGGGCGAAGACCGTCAGGGGTCTTTCTGAGTTGGTCCCCCCCCCCCCGCTCCCTCCTCTGCGTGTCTGGAACCCCCAGGGCAGAAGAGACCTTTTCTCTTTCCTTTTCCAGCTTCCACCTGCCCCCAGCAAGCAGCACAGAGCCTGACATTCCCGTGGGTGCCTGATACAGCTCATCCTTGCCTGAGTGACAAACCTGCCACTCTGAGTCCCTTGGGGATGCTGTCCGCAGCCTCCTCTGAAGGCTTCCAGGCAGAACACCTCTCAGGGCTCAATCTTGGTTTGCAAACTTATTCATTCTCTTTCTCTTTCACTTTCCCCACCCTCCCACACACGCGCCGCGCCACACACAGACACACACACACACACACACACACACACACACCCCTACCCTGGGTAGAACTTCCCCGCCCTCCATTGTGTCACATCACATCCTTTGGGCCACTGACCATCAGAGCCTTTAATCCTATTTACATTCACTTAACGCGTCCCTGTGGCTGTTGACGGAACCCCCAGCCCCACCCAGAGTTCAGAGAGGTTGTTGGGCCATTGGGGCCTGGGGAGGGGGAGGGGAGCAGGGGGCAAGGCCTTGGTCCTAGAGGCCTCACAGACTCCTGGTGGCCGTTACAAAGGGAACCATCCGTCCTGGGCACCCGGAGTCCCCTCAGCCTTCTTTGGTGAGAAGCCAGCCTGGAAGAGGGGCAGTTGATGTTGGCAGGAGGTGTGGGTGTGAGGTGGGGCTGGGGAGGCAGAGGGACTCTCCCGGGGCCACACAGTGAAGTGCACTCCTGACCCTTGGCCCAGGGCCTTGGTTCCCGCCGCCTCTGGGCTCCTGGGGCAGGGGTGGGGATGGGAAAATCCGGGAACACTCCACAGCTGATTGCACAGAGATATCCAGGGACATGCACCAGAGAGCACAGGGGCCGGGCCCGAGCGGCCCAGCGCTAAATGTGGATGGGCCATGGGGGCTGTGCGTTGCCTGGGGAGGGCGGGAGGGGGGGCTCCGGAAAGGGAGAGGCCTGGGGGAGCCGCCTGCGGAAGCTGCTGCTGGGAAACGAACCCCGTGGGTGCCAAGGGAGCTGGAGTCGGCTCTGCCTTCCGGGAACCTGCCTGGAGCTTAGGACCCTGGGAGGGCAGAGCGGGGCCTCTGAGAGTACTTTTCAGGGCGGTCGCCCCAAGGCAGGGATGAGGGACCAGGTCTTGTCCATCACCCACTCCTGGGGGACAACGTCCTCAGGTGTGCCCAGAGCCCTGGTGGGGTCGGCGAGGGCAAGGATGGGGAGGGCGTCCTAAGCCTGTGAATCTGCAGCGGTGCAGCGCTGGACGGCAGCCAGGAGGGAGGCAGGAGCTTGGGCTCCAGGCAGACAGTCTGGGTTCAAACCTCCCCTCTGCTTCTCCAAGGCTGTGGGATCCGAGAGAATTACACACCCTCTCTGGGCTTAAGTTTTCTCCCACGAAACACGGGACAACGGCCATCGGCTGCCAACGGTTCTTTGTGAGAAATGAGCATAACGCCACACGCAGCACGTGCTTGGCACGGTGCCTCCCGGCTCAGTAAACAACCACAGATATAATTGCTGTTTTAAAATTTCTAACCACAGTGACATACCATTATTCAAATATCAGATTGGCAAAGCACACGGAGTTTGCCGTGCTGGCAAAACTATGGGAGAACAGGCCAAGTGCGGCCATGGCTGGTGGGAGGGAACTTGACCTTCTCCCTTCCTTTACGGCTGCATGTAGCCTCGTTCCACCCGTGCGAATTTCTCTACAGGTCCACTAGCACACCCGCAAAGTGGCATACAAACACGGTTATTTATTACAATACTTAATGTAATTGTCCGAGACTGGAAACAAGCTAAACGTGCATCGACAGATCAGTTAAAATAATTTGCAGTCCCTCCACACAATGAAGTAATATGCAGCCATAAATTAAGAATGGGGAACTGTTTTTTAACTGATATACAATTGCAAAAATGCATTTTTAAAGGAAGAAAGCCACATATAGAGCAGGATGTGTATGTATTTATTTATTTATTTATCTAGGGTCATGGTCGAGGCATATGGAAGTTCCAAGGCTAGGGGGCTGAACTGGAGCTGTAGCCGCCGGCCTACGCCAGAGCCACAGCAACATGGGATCTGAGCCGAGTCTGCGTCCTACACCACAGCTCAAGCGACGCCAGATCCTTAACCCACTGGGCGAGGCCAGGCATCGACCCCGCATCCTCATGGCTGCCAGTCAGGATGGTAACCCAGCGAGCTATCTGTTGTGGGTTATGAGTTGTAGGTTAAATGCATCCAGAATGTGTATGCATTTTAAAAGGAAAACAGATGAGAACAGGTCTGAAGGTGATGGCTGACCCACGGACTATCTCTGGAAGCACACATGAGGGCTAGCCGCAGTGCTCCTTTCAGGAGAGGGGACCCAGGTGGCCAGGCCACAGTGAGGGAAGGACCTTCCGTTCTATGTCCCTTTTGAATTTTGAATCATGTGAATGCATTACCCAGTCAAAATATAAAGGTAAATTATTTTTTGTAAATTTTTTTTGTGGGCAGTTCCTGGGCCAAAGATCAAACCTGTAGCATAACAGTGACTCAGGCCACGGCAGTGACAATGCCGGATCCTAAACCACTAGGCCAACAGGGAACACCCACATTCTGTAAATGTTTTTTTCTTTTTTGACCGCCCCACGGCATATAGAGTTCCCAGGCCAGGGATCAGATCTGAGTCACAGCTTTGACCTAAGCTGCAGTTGCAGCAACACCAGATCCTCTAACCCACTGCGCCGGGCTGGGAATCGAACCTGTGTCCTGGTGCTGCAGAGACACTGCTGATGCCTTTGCACTATAAGAGAAACTCCTGTAAACTATTTTTCAAATAGCCATTTTTAAAATTAAACTCTTGTTTGGAGTTCCCATTGTGGCGCAGTGGAAACGAATCCGACCAGGAACCATGAGGTTGCTGGTTCGATCCCTGGCCTCGCTCAGTGGATTAAGGATCCAGCGTTGCCATGAGTTCTGCTGTAGGTCACAGACATGGCTGGTATTCCCTGTTGCTGTTGCTGTGGCTGTGGTGTAGGCTGGCAGCTGTAGATCCGATTTGACCCCTAGCCTGGGAATCTCCGTACGCTGAGGGTGCGGCCCAAAAAAGCAAAAAAATAAAAATAAAAAATTAGATTCCCATTTGAGATTAAGCTTCAGAGGTGCGTTTGGTTCTCTGTTTCCAGGGGGGAATGGGAATGGTGACCAGGGAACCTCAGGAGCTGGGCCCAGGGCTCTGGGCGGCGAGGTGGGACCCCCCAGGAACTGGGTGAGCCAGGTCTGGCACCCCAAGTCCAACACAAAGGTGGGAAAATGTTGGGACCCAGGAGCTGCGTCGGCACCTGCCCAGCCACAGACCCAAACCACTCTGAAGTCCTGGAGGACAGGTTGGCCCTTGTTAAGTTCTGCCCACTTCCAGCGGAGGCTGGCACAGAGCAGGCACACCAAGGGGAGAACGGATCGCTGTGATTGGGTGCAGGAGGGTCCTGGGGTTGGGGTCACCACCGCCCCTCACGTGAGGAAGCACTCATCATACTCTGTCTTCCCAACAGCCATTGCCAATGCCCACGCCCTCCCCAGGGGATTCTGGTCCCAAAGACACTCGTGCTTAGAGTCCCATCAGGTGAGGTTTCTCCCCACTCACAAAGCACCCGCTGTGTACCTGGGCCAGGTACGTTCCCTCACAGTGGAAGAGGCCCGGGCAGCCAAGACCACCATCTCACCTGCCCACACTCCCTGGGAGAGGAGGGTGTGCCCTGCCGGCCCCTGCCCCCAGGCAAGCGGGCGCCGCTGTCTCCAGCCTCCCTGGCCGGACCCCCGGCCCACTCCCAAGGTCTACTCAGCCCTGATGCCGGAGCGCCTGCGGCCCCCGGGCGTGACGGCTTCACAGACACACATGCAGGGCGAGCAGCAGAGGCTGTGCTGCCAGGAGACCGTCTCCCTGGATTCTGACTCCGAGGCGGCAGCAATGTGGAGGAGGGAGGGTGCCGCCCACCCCCTCCCAGAGCGGGGGAGGCCTGGCGCTGGGCTCCCTGAGGTGGGGGAGGGCCCTCTGCCAGGACTGGTCACCGGGAGCCGCTCGGCATACAGGAGCCCCTCCCCAGCCCTGCCGTTAGTGGTGGGACCAGAGCAGAAGCGTGGGGTGTGGGTGGCTCCCTAGGGACAAGGGCCTCAAGGGATAGCGTTTCCTGCGTTGCCAGCACCGGAGGGTCTCCGCTGGACTCCACCACGGGAGGAGGGCTCGCCCTGCACCTGTCAGAACAGGCGGTTTAGGGTCTGCTGTGCTGGGGCCTCTCTGAATATCTTCCTTAAACTTCACGAGACGCTGAGATGAATATTCTCATTTCTCAGAAACTGAAGCTCAGAGAGATGGTGACTCGCCCTGAAGTCACATACCTGTCCCTGAAGCTGCTGATCTCTTTTCTGCTCCCCCGCCCCCTGCTGCCTCCTCTCCTCCTGCCTCTGGTGGGGCTTGTATGTTCTGAGTCAGCTGAGATACACACAGGCCAGGGGCCTTGGAGCCTGGAAGAAACTACCAGAATGAGCATCCTGGGGGAGTTCTCGTGGTGACTCAGCAGGTTACAAACCCCACTAGTATCCACGAGGATGTGGGTTCGATCCCTGGCCTCACTCAGTGGGTTAAGGATCTGACATTGCCGTGAGCTGTGGTGTAGGTCGCAGATGTGGCTCGGATCCTGTGTTGCTGTGGCTGTGGCGTAGGCCGGTGGCTACAGCTCCAATTTGACCCCTAGCATGGGAACTTCCATAAGCCGCAAGTGCAACCCTAAAAAGCAGGAAGAAAGAAAAGAAAAGAAAGGAAGAAAGAAAAGAAAAGAAAGAA
>PVHT021183666.1:135747-146687 GCA_004024745.2 Catagonus wagneri
AAGAAAGAAAAGAAAGAAAGAGGGAGGGAAGAGAGGGAGGAAGGAAAAGAAAAGAAAGGAAATAAAATGAGCATCCTGGAAAGAGGGCACAGCCCACCCAAATCATGCCCAGGTGGGACCATTCAGGAAGTGGACAAAAGTGTGAGATGTGAGCTTGGTCTCGACTGCATGCTCGCCGTGGGAGACGGAGGATGAGCTGGAAGGCTAGTCAGGAAGGATGGGGCTCGCATGCCAGAAGAATGGGGCACCACGGGAGGTTTCTAACTGGGGGACAGGCATGATGAGAAGTGTCCTTCTAGACGATGATTCCTAGAGGAGGTGATCGGGGCAGCGGTGGGGGCACCGACTCAGGAAGGGAGGTCTCGGCACGGGAGCAGTGGCACGCACAACACGGCAGTTGAAAGACGGGCTTCCGGAGTAAGGATGCTGGGACTGAAGGCCAGCACTACTGCTCACCAGCTGCGTGACCCTGGGCCAGTTACCCTCTGGGCCCAACACAGCTCATCCATAAAATGGAGATGATGAAAATCCACCTCTTAAGGCTGCTGTGAAGACAGAGTGAATTCAAACCTGTCCAGCATTCAGAGCAGAGCCTGTTAGAACCTAGTCGGCCCTCAGTCTCAGCTGTTATTTGTTATCACTGTCGCCCCGGTACTCAGCCCTAAGTTACGTGACGCGTTGGTTCTATGTTCCTGCTCTGGGGGGAAGCAGATGGCAGGACAAGAAGCCCAGTGAGAAAGGAGGAGCTGTCCTCACTGCAGACCGTGGTGTCCCTGACCCAGATCTAGACGGCCCCCACTGTTTGCAGATGCATGCTCGAGACGACCAGACAGACGAGGGCTTGCCCTGCTGGCCACATCCCATCCTCTCCCCAGTTCCAAATGGATGGCGAGACTTGATCCCCGTTTCCCTGGACAGGGACCCTTGTGTCCACTTGCCAGGGCTGCAGGGCAGGCTCTGGTGTCCCACTTGCCAAGCCTGGGAAAGTGGGGGAAGGGCCATGTCTGGGCATCGGGCCGGCGGGCGCGCCCAGAAGCTCTAATGAGGCATGCCACGGCCACAGAGGCTGCCTGGGCGTCGCGGGCGGTGGGAGGGCAGGGCGAGGCGGGCCTGGCATGACAGCGGTGGCAGCCAGGGTGATCAGCCCTGCGCTGGCAGTTGCTGGGGTGAGCAAGCACGCTCCAAGTCATCCGGCTGTAATAACTCCGATCCTCATTACCACTCGTGGACTGCCAAGGGTCCCTGCCTCCCTAACCCCCATTCCATCCTCCCTCCACCTCTCACATCTGGGCAACAGCTGGGCTCTGGGACAACCGGTTCTCAGCCGGCCCTGCGCCATCTGCCTCCCCCGGGAAGTAGGCTCCATGGAGGGCATGGCCAGGGCGGAGGTGCTGCGGGAAGGTGGGGTGGAGCTGAGATCACCGGGCCTGGTGTTGGGGCCTCTGAGCCCCGTCTGCGCCCCACAGAGGGGCCGGGGGTCTGGGTTGGGGGCTCAGGTGGTTGGGGTCTTTCTCTGGCCCCTGGTGGACAGACGTTCCAGGACCTGTTTCCATAGCACTTGAACTTTGGACTCTCCATCTGCGCGATGGAAGGGCCGTCAAGCTTCGTCTCAGCTTCTCCAGCCAAGCGGACCCAGTGCGGGAAGGCGTTTTTCCTAGGGCTCCCGTGTGTGTCGGGGTCCAGTGGAGGACACTGAACTGCTGACTTCTCTGGGACGTGGAGGGGCGGACGAGGGGCAGAGGCACCAGTTGGCTCCGCCCAGCTCCAGGCTGCTCATAAACTTCGGGGTCCCCAACCCCCTCTGTCCCTCCCCCGCCTGGACCATGGGACTTGTTCTTCACGGTCGCCTTGTCTCAGAACTGGGAGGAACCGTTGGGACCCTCAGGAATAACAGTAGCAATTGAGGCTGGTGGAGCACCAACCCTGCACCCTTTGAAGAAGGCTTTATGCCCAATGGTCATCCACGGGTGAGCGGCCTGAGGCACAAAGGGCCCCAGAAGGTCACATGAGTAGCAGGTGGCAGCCCTGGGATGTGAACCACGGATGATATGGATCTGGAACCTCCTCACTGAGCCCTAGTGCCACCCGTGGCCCCCCTGTAGGCTCTGGGAGTGGGGGCTCCCCTTCTCAAGCTGGAACTCAGAGAGGATGTCCTATTAAACTTGACACTGCCCGGCACTGGAGGAGGGCGCGTTGCTGCACCCATTCGGCGCAGGGAAGAATCCTCAGGCAAATGGCTTAAAGCAGAACTGCTCCGACTAAAGCCAAGATGGGAGTGTCGTTGGAAAGTTGCCACTCTCAGTTCCGGAGAGAAAAGTGAAATCAGGAGAGAGGGAAGGGACTGATCAGCAGCCACCCATCAAATTGGTGGCAGAGGAGTCCCCTTTGTGGCTCAGCGGAAACGAATCCGACTTGCAACCATGAGGTTACAGGTTCGAGCCCTAGCCTTGCTCGGTGGGTTAAGGATCTGGCATTGCCACGAGCTGTGGTGTAGTTTGCAGATGTAGCTCAGATCTGGCATTGCTATGGCTGTAGCATAGGCTAGAGGCTACAGCTGCAATTCGATCCCTAGCCTGGAAACCTCCGTATGCCGCATATGTGGTCCTAAAAAGAAAAAAAAAACCTAAAAATTAAAAAAAAAAATTGGTGGCAGAGTCAATACTAGACCCATGTGCTGAGAATTCCCCAGTGGAGTGAGGCATGGACTCAGGGCTGTCTCAGTTCCCAGTGGGGCGTGAGCTCGCTCCCGGGCCTTTCCTCAGTCTGAGCCAGAGTCCAGGCAGAGGGCTGGACACTCAGCCTGGGCCGTGTTCTCGGAGCCCCTCCACTAGCAGGTGTATCGGCTCCTCTCAGCCCACGCCTTGCGCGGTGTCTTCCGTGACTCACTCCAGGGACAGCCCTGGACAGGGACAGCGTGTGTGTATGTAGTTCAGAGCCACCTCATTCCCCTCTGTTGACACACCCGACTCCCTTATTCCATCAGCAAACACTGGGCCTGGAGAGACGGTCTAATTGGCTGGCAGTGTCCTACACCCAGCTCTCCTCCTTGCCTAAACACACAGCCCTGTTTGTCCTGTCTACGCAGCCACCAGGACGTCACTGTCGCCCAGATCCCTGCCCCGTCAGAAACTCACTCCCTCTCACTGCCATAGGATCCTTGGCAGAGCAGACAAGGCCCACTGAAAACTCTTAGGACAACCTCTGACCGCCGCCCCAAGCAATATCACCACTTCTACAGATGAATCAACCGGAGAGGGAAGGGAGAGGCCTGAGGGCGCCGGGCAGGAAGGCTGGGCAGCTTCCCATAGCTCCCTGCTGTTTGAGCACCGCTTCTGTGCCTTTGCAAGCGCTGTTCCTTTTACCAAGAAAGCCCTTCCTTGGTGTGGCCTCAGCACTCTGAATGAATGGCGATGTCACCGGCACCCCCACGTCACCCCACGGCTGCACCACCACAGCCAGTAACACCCACTGCCTTTTATATCACCCTGCAAGTTCCCGAAGCCCAAGAGAGGGGTGATTCATCTTGGGGGCCCCCAGGCCCAGCCCTGGGTGCCAGAGTGAAGCCCTGATAAAGGATTGGCCGTGAGAGAATCCAGGGGCTTGAGCCAGAACGGAATCTTACTCCTGGTCCAGCCTGGCCCATCCTTGACCCCCACACCCCTGTGCCTGCCCCCCCCCCGTCCCCCACCCCGGCCAGGGCTATGCCGGGAGCCCTTTTGCACCCTTGTCCCAGGATCCCAGCACGCTTTTCAGACCGTGTCTCCCTAGCATCCCCCAGCCTGGGCCCAGCCTGGGCAGAGCCTTCTCCGGGCTGTTGTGGGTGAGTCACTGGCGGACTGTAAACAACTCCACCGAGCACTGGCTGTACCACCGAGGCCCTGGCACCCGTCCTAGCCGCGCCGGGGGGATCTAAAAGAAGACACGGCCAGCTCCCACGCACCCACAATGGAAAGGAGAAGGTGGAACAGAAACAGGGGAGAATTTCAGATTTGCATATCAACCCCTGCACCTCGGTCTGCAAAGCAGCCCCACCAGGGGGACGGGGGTGGGAGCTAAACAGAACCCAGGGGATGGGAGGGGGCAGTTTAATCCGGAAAGGACACGCCTGCTGGGAGTTTAAAGGTTCTCAGCACCTGTCGTGTGACAAGTACAGCTGCAGAACTGGGGATACCGTAACCCACAAAACAAGACCCTGGGCCTCGGAGAACAGAAAAAGCAGAGTGGGGTGAGGGGAGGTGTGGGCTGGTTGCCTTACTCATCACTTGAAAGGTATTATAGAAAAATGAGACTTTGGAGTGCTTTCCAGCCATTTGATGGATGGGGAAACTGAGGCCCAGGAGTGCTAAGAACTGGCCTGAGGCTTCACAGGGAGACGGGGCAGAGGCAGGCCCTGGACGTGCTGTGTGGGCTAAGAGGTGAGGCAGACCCAATGTGGTCCATGTGGAGCCTCATTTCTTTTCTTTCTTTCCTTTTTTTTTTTTTCAGGGCCACACCTGCAGCCTATGGAAGTTCCTGGGCTAGGGGTCCAATCGGAGCCATAGCTGCTGGACTATACTACAGCCCCAGCAACGCCAGATCCAAGCCATGTCTTTGACCTATACTGACGGCAGCTCAAGGCAACACCGGATCCTTAACCCACTGAGTGGGGCCAGGGATCGAACCCCAGTCCTCATGAATACTAGTCAGGTTCATTAGCACTGAGCTACAATGGGAACTCTGGGGCCTCATTTCTATGGTCCTGGGGCAAGGGGGCTGGGTGAGCCCAGGACCCCTCTCTTCTGCCCCTTGGGGGAGGGGCTCCAGGACACTCAGTAGCAGCAGAGGCTCATGGGTAAAACCACCTTTGAAGTCACTCAGCGGTGGGTTCCTACGGCCAGCCTCTGTTTCCCCATCCATAAATGGGCAACTCTGACTCCGTGCCCATGAATGGCCTTTCCTGGACCAAAAAAGATGCTTCTTGACTCCCCAGGGCATAGCTGGCGAAGGCTGCCAGGATGGTTTGGCGTCTGAAAGCTCTCCCACGTACGCCGCAACCCCGGGCACGGAGCTCTAGGAACCTGAGTAACTCTGCTTTCCCGGTTTCAACAGCCTCAGCCGCTGCAGGGTCAGACCGCGGAGCACTGACATTTGGGAGGCTCACGCTCTGCTAAGTGAACATTAGACACAGATTACTTAGCCGCTGAAATCTGTGGCTGCCTCCTACATGCTGTTTGATAAGCTTTTATTGTCACTTCCCTCTGGTGCTGCATCCCCGGAGCCTGGGGCAGCTTGTTTGCCCGGAGCCAGGAGGCTGCCACGTGGGGGCCGGGTGGGGCGGAGGGGGCAAGGCAGTGGGTGGGGCAGAGCCCAGGCTGGGAGCTGCTGCCCAGCTGTGTTACCTGCAGCACAGTGCTTGCCTTTTCTGGTCTCACTTGGAAATGGCTCTCTGTAATGTGACCCGGATTCTGTCTAGCAGCTCTTTCACCTGTCCACTCCTGGGCCCGCCGATCCAAACTTGGGACAAAGCTACCTATTCTTGGGTGACTAAGCCACCCCCCACCCCCCAGCCCTAACACCTGACCCAGACTATTTGTCTTTCCAGGGCTCTGGCCTCTCTTCTGGGGAGAGCTCCTGGGACCCCTTCTGCAACGCAGCCCCTCCCTTCTCTGAGTCCCCAGCGTGCCCTCCGCTCCCACCCTGGACGGCGTCCTCCACCACCACGCACGTGGGTGCTCCCTGGGGGTGGGGCTGGGTCTCATTAACCGCTGGACGGCCTGCACAGGCCTAGGACACGGTCGATCTCTGTAGGTGTCCATTCAGTCATCCAACAAACAGCTCTCAGGGCTAACTGTGTACCCTACTCCATGCTGGGTAGTGGAATACAGATATGAGAGGCTAATAAGGGACAGCCTGACCCTCAAAAAGCTTCCAGTCACATAGCAGGTGACTCGTGCCCCAGTGGGGGAGGTTCAGGGAGCAGCGGGAGCACACGTCAGGGCTACTTGTCCCCAGGAAAAGCAGGGCAGGCTCCCTGGAGGAGGCAACATCTCAACCACGGCTTGAAGGGTCAGTAGAGTCAGCCGGGTGGAGGGAAGAGTTCCGGGAAGAGGGAACAGCCCAGACAGAGGCTGGAGTGTAGAGGAAGCATGGTGCATTCTGGGAACTCCCCCATAGATGGGCTAACCTCCTGATTCTCCCTATTGCCTGGCTCTCTCCCGCCCCGCTAAGAGGAGAAAGGGAGACCATTCTCTTCCATCGGGTGAGCATCCCAAAGTCCTGTCCCTGCCTGAACAGACCTGAGGACTCCCAGGAGAATGGCCCCTTGCCCCATGCCCCCCACCACCTGCCTGTCGTTTCTTCTCTCTGAGCCTCAGCTGCCTCATCTGTTAAATGGGCTGGGCGCTCAGGCCCATGCGGTTAATCCAGTGAGAGACCCGAAGGAGAAGAGAGCACACTCAGTCCTTCCCCTGCCTGGCCCCGGGACGGGGTGGGGTGGGGGGTGCCGCCTGGATTGGGGGTGGGGCAGGGTGTGTCCACCAGTTTGCACCCAGGCTGGGGACCCTTGTCTCAGGAGTCTCTCTTCCTGGGCACCCCCCCCCTTCCAGCCCCTTTGGATGGGGCTAAAAAAAGGCAAAGAAATAATTCGTCCTTCCACCACCTGGCAGGCATGCCCACGATGAGAAATGGCTTTCTGTGGAGCCCTCGCTACCACCCAGCCCTACCGGTCGTGATCTCAGGCTGCCCGCCCCCGAATGCCTGGGGGAGGGGTGTGGAGACTCAGCACCTCGGTGTGGGGGCAAGGAGGACAGAGGGGTGAGAGGGGGCCCTGGAACCCGGCTGACACGGGTCATTCTTCCCTTCGTGGCTCACAGCCTGGAGAGGGAGTGCAGTCTGGGCCTGGCTCAGTTCCCCGAAAGCCTGGGCCCCCACCAAGGGCCTAACGAGCTTATGGAATCAGGCTGGCAGACAGAGCAGAGTTCCCACTGTGGCTCAACAGGTTAAGAACCCGACATAGTCTCTGTGAGGATGTGGGTTCGATCCCTGGCCTCCTCACTCGGTGGGTTAAGGATCCGGTGTTGCCAAAAGCTGCGGCATAGGTCACAGAGGCAGACTGAATCCAGTGTGGCTGTGGCGGTGCCGCAGGCTGGCAGCTGTAGCTCTGATTTGACCCCTAGCTCAGGAACTTCCATATGAAGGTTGTGCAGCCCTAAAAGGGAAGAAAAAAAAAAGAGAAGAAAAAAGCTTGGCAGAAGCGGGGGAGGGGGTATCAGAAACAGTCTCATCCAATACATGTGAAAATTGAAGCCCAGAGAGGGGCCTGGGCTTCTCCAAGGTAACACAGTACGTTAAAGGAAGCAGATTCAGGACTAAAATGAGGGCTCTCTGAGTCTAGTGCCGGGGCTGGGACCCGCGGCAGGGACAGAAAGCCAGGTCACCTTGAAGACTGCGGCAAAGCCAGGCCAGGCTACCTGTGGGGTTAGGATCCTGTGGGGTTAGGATCCAAGCCTCATCATGGTTTCCTGACTCCTCCATGCTGAAGAGTTTTGCCCACAGGTGGGCTGGCTTCCTGTCCCACCAACTGGGGTGCCATGGCAGGGAGAAAAAGAATTCCTGCCTGGATCTCCTGGAAGCCAGACTTCCATATTTCTTTGACATTCCAGAATCACAGAAATGCTGGAAGGAGCCTTCTGGATCACCTACGGATGAGGGAAGTGAGGCCCAGGGACGGGGAAGACTGTCCCAAAGCCCGGACCCCAATTAATGGCCGCTGCACGTGTTCTGACTCCCAGTCCAGGCTCTCCTGGTGTATCAGTGGTTAAAGGCGAGTCTGACACACTTGGGCTTGAATGCCTGCTCTGCTACTCGCCAGCTATGCGACCTTACCCACCCCTAGTCTCTCCGAGCCTCAGTTTCTCCATCTGTAAACTGGGGTGGCAAAACTGACCACATGGGGTGTTACAAGAATCTAATGCAATAATATGAGCCCCGCCAGGGTAGACTCGGCTTCCTTCGCCCTGTGTTCCCACCATGCAGAACGGTGCCTGACACACAGCAGGCCCTCTGTGCCATGCTGCTTCCGGCCTGATATCACGAGTGGAAAAAGGAAACTGGAGGAGAGCGAAGCAGTCAGTATTCTCGTAAGAAGGGCTGTGCATCCTTAGACAAGTCCCGTGCCCTTTCTGTTTGGTTTCTCCCCGTAGGACAGGGAGGGCATTGCTAAGTGATGGCTGAAGTCCTCCAGCTCCAGGACCTGTTCTTGGACCTTGGGACATGGCCTTGCCTGAGGGCACTGACCTTTACCTTCTGAGGTAGCCAGAGGGGGAGGGGGTGCCGAGGGGCCGGTCTGGACACGAGGGACGGGGACAGGGCAGCAGCCGCGCTGTGAGGCTCCCGGCAGCCTGGGTTCTGTTAGGCGGGCTGCCTGCTGGACTCAGGAGTGATCAGGGCAGCCAGGTGTCAGCCAGGCCTGAGAACCAAGCTGATGGTGCATACTTCCTGGTTCACTCAGGCCGTGAGGGGCCACGCTGGGGCCTTGCCGGGCACTTCGTCCTCACCAGCACCTGGCATTTAGCAGCTTCCTCCCCACCAGGCATCTGGGAACATTAAGAAACGCTGTGGATCTCATAACGGACTACAGAGCCCATTCTGGCCATTAGTTCTTGCTCCTTGCGTCTATCTCCAGGTTGCGGGGGAGGGTTGGAAGGGGGGAGGAGGTGGCTGGGGGAGGAGTGAAGTTCAAGGAGCAAGAGGCCCCAGCTGGCAGGGCAGAGCAAGTCCCCATGCTAGGGCTGCGAGCCCCCTCCTAGCGGTGTGGCGCCCATCCCACGGTCTTTCCATGCTGTGTGCCCCCGTGAATCCTGCTGTGTGTCCCCTCCCTGCACACACACACACACACACACACACACACACACACACACACACTCTCTCTCTCTCACAGGACATACCCTCAGCAGGGCCCCCTGCATCCTAGCTTCAGAGGAGAGGCTAGGGGGTCCCAAAGGCCCAGATCTAGAAGTCTGCACGTCTAGAAAGCTCTAGGCTCTGAGGAGAGAAAGCAACATTCTGTTCTGACACCTTGATGGAAATGACCTCCAGGGCCAAGGAGGGAAAACAGGAAGGGCTGGGTGGGGCAGGAAGCCCGAGGGTGGGGCCAGGCCGGAGCAAGGAGCCAGTTCCAGCCCCGCTCTCCCTCCTTAAACAGTGGGCTCTGCCCAGGGAGTAGCCCCGGTGGCCCTGGCAGATGGCTGAGTTAGGGACTGTTCTGGCTTGCGCTGGGCCGTCTGTCCCCAGCTGGGCGCTGTCCACCTGAGAGCTATAGCAGGGCCCCCAGCTCACATGGTGGGAGCTGGACACAGGGTTGGCGGATGGTGTCCTCTTCAGGGGCACTGATCTGACACCAGCCCGCTTCTCGCAGGGGCCCAGAGCAAACCCCCTTCCCTTGCTGAGACCCTTTCCATACCAGGCAGCAAACCTGACCATTGCCCCTAATTCACAGATGAGAAAACTGAGGCAGGGGGATGTTAAAACACGTGTTCAAGGTTACACAGCAAGGGAGTCGTGGGAAAGAATTCAAACACAGGCTGCCAGACTGCCCAGCCTTTGCTGGTAACTGGAAAGCTAAGGAAGAGACCCACTCTGGGAGGAAATAGAGCAATAAACACCTAAAATTCAGCGGAGCCCTGGGAGCGGGGAGGTGGGGAACCCGGGCCCCCGAGGCAGGAAGGCTCGCTGGTGCAGATTCCTTCAGACCTGCCACAGCCTGATCGTGGGGGACTATTTCTCACCGTCTCCTCTCCTCACACCCCACCCCCGCCTCCCCCACCCTCGATCTCTGCTGTGACCTTGTTTCCCACTCCCCAAGACAATCCAGCCTCAGAAGTGCTTCCAGATTCGCAGGGGCACAGCTGCCCCCGCCAGCCTCAGCGCCCACTCCATCCGCCTCCCTCGTCCTCGGAGACACGACGATCCACGCTCCCCCACCACGAGCACCAGAGCCCAGCCTCTGCTCTGCCCGAGGATGCTGTTCCAATAAGACGCCCCACCTCGCAAGCTCACCCTCCCTCGCACATCATCCATGCTGCCCTCTCCACCAGATCCTTCCCTTGCGTGAACAAACTCGCTGTTCTTCCTCCCAACCTAAATAAGCCCGTCTTGATCCACTTCCCCACCAGCTACCACCGTGTCCCTGCTCCCCTCTGCAGGGGAACTCCTCAGTTGTCTGTACCAGCGATCGCTGGTGCCTTTCTTCCTGTTTCTCTCAAAGCCACCCCAATCTGTTCTCCCACCCCACCCCACGCCACCAGGAGCGCTCCTGTCCGGATCTCCAGTGGCCTCCGCGTGGCTTAACCCAGCAGTCAGTACAGTTCGCTGCACCTGCCCTCCCCGCAGCCTCTAAGAGCCGCGCCCTCCTTCTGCCCGCTGTGGCGCTTCCTTGGTTTTCTCCATCTTCTCTAGATGTTCCTTCTTGGTCTCCTCTGCTGGTTCTTTCTCTTCTCCCAGACCCCGGGGTGCCCCAAGCCCACTCTCCCAACCTGGTCCCTCTCTCACTCCCCTGGGCCATCTCCCCATTCTCGATGCTTTAAGCAGAAACCATCTGTACGCCGATGGCTCCCAAACCGTTCCTCCAGCCTGGACTTCACATGCCTGACTGTTGGGCTGTCCCCACCACCACCTGCTTGGATGGCGCAAATCCATCAGGTGTCAGTCTTGTTCTCGCTCACTGACTCTAACACGTGCATCTTCCATGGGCGCCATCTCCCCCAAGAGAGTGAAAACTGGTTTGAGGGGGACAAAAGCTCACGCGATGGTTTGTGACGTTCCAAACAGCCAAAGTACGTGCATACACATATATACATCACCGCTGCGGAATTACAACTTCACAGGGAGAGGGTGATGAGATGAAAAAGTCTCAAAAGGCTCTTTGGAGGTGGGGTGGGTGACGGTTTTTAAGAAGGCTAAGA
>PVHT021183666.1:147687-161042 GCA_004024745.2 Catagonus wagneri
GGTGGGGTGGGTGACGGTTTTTAAGAAGGCTAAGATGCGGTGTTGCTGTAACTGGTTTTCCATTCGCTGTTCCAGCAGATGACGAGCCCGTCCTTCTGTGGCCAGAACCTCAGAGGTGAAGCTGCCTCCTCCCTGGGGTCACAACCCACATCCAGTCCATCAGGAAATCCTCTTGGTTCTGCCTTCAAAATAGATCCAGACTCCAAACACTCCCCCGGGCCTGGATTATCACAACAGCCTCCTCCCTGGCCTCCCTGCCCCCGCTCCCTCGACACACAGCCAGAGCGATCCATTTGCTATAAGTCAGCTTGTGTCTTTCTTCGTCACCGAACACCCGGCAGAAGCTTCCCACCTCCCGGAGTTCACCCCATGCCCTCTCCTCTCCTGGCCCCATCTGCTGCTCCTCTCTCTCACTCACTTTGCACCAGCCCTGCAAGCCTCCTGGCTGTTCCTTGAACCCTCCAGGCACAGCCCCACCTCAGGGCCTTTGCACTGGCTGTTCCCTATCCCCAGAATGCTGTTACCCAGCCAGTCACAGGGCTCAATCCCTCACTCCCTCAAGTCTTTGCTCAGATGCTACCATGGCAGTGAGGCCTGCCCTGACCACCCTGTCTTTTTCCTTTTTTTTTTTTTAGGGCTGTACCCACGGCCTATGGAGGTTCCCAGGCTAGGGGTCAAATCGGAGCCGTAGCTGCCAATCTGCGCCACAGCTACAGCCATGCCAGATCTGATCCGTGTCTACAACTTACACCACAGGTCACAGCAATGCTGGAGCCTTTAACCCACTGAGTGAGGCCAGGGATCAAACCTGCGTCCTCATGGATAATAGGTTCGTTACCACTGAGCCATGATGGGAACTCCCTTTTTTTTTTTTCTGACCACCCTGTCTTAATGTTGCGATCAGTCCCCAGCATTCCAGCTCACCCTTACTCCTCTGAACGCTGCATTCTTCCACAACCCACATCACCTTACACTACATCATTTATTTATTCTGCTTATTACGGACTCCTGTGTCCCCCTGCTAGATGCCAGCACCCCGAGGGGCCCTCTTTTTGGTGGCTGCTGTCCCCTCAGCATGAGGGGGGTGCCGGCACACAGTAGGAGTGTCCACTTCCCCCCGCACTGGACACCCACCCCAGGCAGGTTGCAGACCTTCCCCCCACCAGGCTCCCTCGCACGGCCCACCTTGGCACTTGTCATATGCCCTTCCCCTCCCCCACAACCCAGACACCATCCATTACTCAGAACCCTCTCAAAAGACACTTCACCACTCTTGTGAGGTCAGGAAGACCCAAGAGCAACAGGAACTGGTGGAAGGGATCTGAGCTGGAGAGCAACGTGGGTCCATTCGTGCTTGGATGTTCCTGGCTAGTGCGGGGGAGGAGGGGACCCAGGGAGGAAGCTGGTGAGAGGCAAGAGGACCGGAGCTAGGGCAGTAGATGGGGGGCAGGGGCCAGGGGAAGGCTGAGGAGGGCTGGAGAGGGAGCTCAGAGGGGGAAAAGCCCTGGCCCTGCCAGCAACTCAGTGTGGCAGGTAAGGAAAACAGGGGAGGGTGGAACATGGCCGAGGTGTCTGATTTACGGGGCTGGATGGATAAAGAGCTAGCCAGGCACAGGGAATGGGAGGGCTCGCACTGCAGAGGGGAAAGGAAGTTTCTAGAACAAGCTTTTCTCTCCCCCAGCTACAGCCTCCATCCCTTTCCACTGGGGCATGTTGTACCCTGACACTTCGGGCCATCAAGGGAGGCAATGCATGTGGATTTGGAAAAGGACGAGGTTTCCCCGGAGGAACCTAGACCTTGGATCTGGGAGGGCGGTGGGGGGTCACAAAGGAGCTTTTTTGGGATTCGGGTCAGAGACCTGTGCCCCCAAATTCACAGAACTTCCGGCAGGAAAGTCCACGCTGGCCTCCCTTTCTGCCTGGCCTTGTTTGACCAGAAAGACAAACAGGACAGGGAGTGGCCTTGGTGACATCACAGGGATGTCTGAGCTCAACCCATTGGTGAGCAGGAGAGGACAGAGGGCATCTCCTGGTCACACACGGCTGTCCCACAGGGCATCTCCTTGGAGAAGCCCAACACCCTGGACCATCTCCTTCCACGTACAGGTGGGGAAACAGGCCCTCACGCTCTTGGGTACACTTGGTTTTCCTAGGACGAAACAGGCTTCTTGGCTAGAAGGACTTCCTGCTCTGACGAGGGCAGACTAATAATATCCCATATATAACTCGTTTCTTCCCAGGAGCTCAGGTGGCTGCACAGGACCTCAGGTGGCTGCACAGGACCACTTCACACAGACGTTGTAAAAATGCTCAGTCACTGCTTTCATCCCATAACCTTCCTTTTCTTCTCCAGTCTCTATTATTTCTCCTTTCTTCTCCCACCCGACTGAAATCAGCAAAGGTTTAAGAAGCCCCCACTTGGTGCAAGGACTGGGTATTTGGGAAGCTTCCAGATTTCCCCCAGGGCCAAAGTCACTGTTCTGTCATCTGTGGTCTCAGAGCACTTTGCTGGTACCCGCATCTGTGCACCTGTCCTCTTCTTTCTCTAGAGCTACCGTCCTGGAGGGAGGGCCTGGGCTTATTCAGGCTTGCCTTCTCCCACAGTGCCGAGGCCAGGGCCTGACAGTCAGGAGCCCAGAGCCGTGCTTGCCCAGGGCAACTTCTCTATGAGTGTCCTTGTCCCTCTACAAGCCAATGACCCCGGGGGGTGGGCCCAGATGGGGGGTGTGTATAGGCAGTGCCAAGCACACTGCAACACAATGTGTGCTGAACAGATCAATTAAAAAACGTAGGAAGGGGAGTTCCCTTGTGATGGAGCAGGCTAAGGATCCAGTGTTGTCACTGCAGCAGCTCGGGTCACTGCCGTGGTGTGGGCTCTATCCTTGGCCTGGGAATTTCCACATGCCTCTGGTGTGACAAAAAAAAGAAAAGGAGTTCCCGTCGTGGCTCAGTGGTTAACGAATCCGACTAGGAACCATGAGGTTGCAGGTTCGATCCCTGGCATTGCTCAGTGGGTTGGGGATCTGGCGTTGCCATGAGCTGTGGTGTAGGTTGCATGTGCGGCTCGGATCCCGCGTTGCTGTGACTGTGGCGAAGGCCGGCGGCTACAGCTCCTGTTAGACCCCTAGCCTGGGAACCTCCATGTGCCGCGAGTGCGGCCCTAGAAAAGGCAAAAAAAAAAAAGACAAAAAAAACGAAGGGAGATGAGGATGGATAGGAATGGGCTATTCCTGCCTTTAAAGAGCTCCCGATCCATTGCATGGGTGGGAGGAAGTGGGCAGAGAGCGAGGCTGGAGAGGTGTGCGAACAATTTATTTTCAACTTGCAGGAATTAAAGTGATATAATGTTGTGCCATATGCACAGACACTATTAAAGGAGGCAACTCCATCAGAGTAGTGCCGAGGAAGTCCAGGGGCCAACTTGGCAGAGTCTCTTTGCCTGGGAGAATCAGGGAGGTCTCCCTGGAGGAAGCAGAATTCGAGACAGGCTTTGAAGGATAGAACACAGAGCAGAAACTCAGGAAGAGTTTTTAGCAGCCGGTAAGGCATTGGGCAAGACAAGGAGGGCAAGGTCTTCAGAACGGGGTTTTGGGGGAAGGATGCTGTGTCAGGCAAACTTGCTCATACGTGACTCCACGGGCAGCGGGGAGCCGTCGAGGGTCTTGGTGGCCTGAGAGCTGGGCACGATCAGATTACTAGAAAACCTGTGAGGAGGATCTTTGACTGGGATGGAGGAGGCAGGCAGTGGCTCCGGAGCCACTGCTGAGATGGGCGGTGGGGGTAGGGGGCGAGCGTCTGACTTAGGGAGGCAGCAGCCAGGTTTGCAATGAGGGTGTGAGAGGCTCCACACAGAAAGATCTGAAGGGTCTGGAAACCCCATTAGATGCGCGAGCAGAGCAGGGGAGGCTCTGGGGAAACGGTCTGGCGTTTGGGAGAGTGATGGGGCCTTAATGGGCATGGTGGGTCCCCAGGCGGGGCTGCTTCCCAAGTCAGGTATTGAGTTCTCCCGACCTGGGTGGACTCGCTTCATCAGGAAAGCAGAGGCCAGCTTGGGAGGGAGGTCAGGGCTGCCGAGACAGAGCTGGGAGTTGAGCTGAAGCTGAGGCCCTGGGAGTGGATGAGCTTATGCAGGAGGGAGTGTGGGATGAGGAAGAAAATGGGACTGAGGACAGAGCCATGCGGGACGGCCACAGTTGTGAGGGGACAGGGCCAGGAAGAGAGGGGATCCAGGAGGAGATGGAACAGCCAGAGAGGTTTCTCCACCTCCCTCTTTTCCACGGTGGCCCCAGCTCTGCTGCCCGCTCACCTCTCAAGAGCAGAGCCAGGCAGTTCCCAACGTGGCGCAGCAGAAACGAATCCAACTAGGAACCATGAGGTTGTGGGTTCGATCCCTGGCCTCGCTCGGTGGGTTAAGGATCCCGCGTTGTCGTGAGCTGTGGTGTAGGTCGAAGACGCGGCTCATATCTGGTGTTGCTGTGGCGTAGGCTGGCAGCTGTAGCTCCAATTAGACCCCTAGCCTGGGAACCTCCATATGCGGCAGGTGTGGCCCTAAAAAAAGAAGAAAAAAAAAGGGGGAGCCAGAGGGGCCCCGGCGGACCCTTCCCCCACCCTGCCCTCCAGCCTCCAGAAGACTCCAAGGTGAAAGGCAGCAAAGCTAGTGCGCTGGATTGCCTGGGCTCTAGATACCCGTCAAGGCCAGGGAAGCCGGATGGGGACTGCCCCCCTCCATCACCCTTCCTGGCTGACTGACCTCAGACGTGCCACACCCCCTCTGATCCTCAGCCTCTTCGCCCTCCCGAGGGTATCACAATAGAACTTCTTCATCGGGCTGCTGTGACTATTAAGTGGGATAATGCGTGTTATGCACTCGGCACTTGGGCCTGGCAAGCCCTGGGAGCGCAATAAATGGTGGCTGCTGCTATTATGATTATTACAGGGCTGGGACCGGATTCCGGCTCTTGGTCTGGTGGGGCCAAGGAGCCCAGCAGCCCCCCAGAGCCCTTAGAGAGGAAGGGGGCCTCGTAACCTGAATTTGCCCCTCCTGCTACCCTCCCAAGCGCAGAGCCAGGCATCGTGGAACTGGGGCAATCACAGCTCTCTGGGCGCGGACAACCCTTTCACCTGCTGAGAAGGGTCACCCCACACACACCCGCTGTCTTCAACTCCAGATGGGGCGCGGGGATGGGGTCTCAGTCCCCCCAGCGGGTCATGTCCCCAGCTCGAGCACCTGCCCCTCCTCCTCTGGGGCGGATGCGGACCCGTCCGTCGTCTCCCGTACTCGGTTATTCACCAGCTCACGCGGGCTCCGCGGCGCCCCCTCCGCGCACGCGCATCCCCGCCTCGGCCCCGCTCCCGGTGCAAAGGGTGGGTCTGTCCAAGTTGGCGAGAAGGACAGCCGCGCTGGGGGCGCGCGCCCGTCGCGGGGGGCTGGCGGCCCAGGTCCTGATGGCTCGTACCCTGTTCCCCAAGGACTCTGCAGCAGGGACCCACCCCAGGCGCGCCTTCTGCGCAGCCCCGGAGGAACGCGAGCGCGGAGGGGCGCGTGGCGCTGGCTGTGCCGAGGGCTCGCAGGACCAGCCAAGGTCTTGAGTCAGCGGGTGCCGGCACCCATCCCCTCACATACCGGAGACCTGTACTTGAGACTTTTCGAAGCCTCATTTTACCCTTCTCAACCTCAGGCTAAGGGATCTTTAACCGGCCTTAGAAACAGGTTAATGGGTCCCTCGGGCCGCGTGCCCGTCTATGCAGCCTCACTTGAGCAGGAAGAAGAGGCGTGTTCTGCCAGAGTATGGGGGATACTTACTCTGACCGGGTGGGGGCTCCCTGGGAGGGGCGGGGCTTGACTGAAGCGGCCCTTCTAGCAGCTGGGCTGGGGTCTGGGGTCCTGACCCTGCAGGAGCAGCAGTCTAGCTCCGGGAGGCCCCATTAACTAGGCCACCGCTGGGGGAGATGAAGGGAGCTGAAGGGAGCTCGGGTCTCTGGGGCAGGTGGCCACAAGGGCCAGGGCTTTGAACAAACCACAGAAGGCCTCTGCAATATCAAAAGAGCTCTTAGTCACTAATATATGGGGGGAGGGGGGCCGCTGGTGAAAGAGCCTCTGCTTGGTTCCCATCAGCGGGAGGATCAAAAAGCATTTGGTCAAAGAACCTTTAAATACCTTGAAAGGCGGGTGAAATCTGTTCAATAGGCTCCAAGAAGTACTGAAACGCTAGTCTGAGCTGCTGGGAAGCTGGATCCAGCCACAGCAAGTGCTGGGGGAAGGGGCCACTGAAGCAGGAGGGAGAAATGGGACCACCGGTCCACCCCCACCGTCACCCAAGAATCACTGTGGGGAGGGTGAGTAGGACAGAGAACTGGGTTCAGACTGTCAGAGCTAGAAGGGACCTTGTAAACCTCTGGGTCAGGGATTTTGTGTGTGTGTGTGTGTGTGGTCTTTTTAGGGCCGCACCTGCGGCATATGGAGGTTCCCAGGCTAGGGGTCCAATGGGAGCTGTAGATGTTGGCCTACACCACAGCCACAGCAATGCCAGATCCAAGCCGCATCTGCAGCCTACACCACAGCTCACGGCATCGCTGGACCCTTTAACCCCCTGAGCGAGGCCAGGGATCGAACCCACATCCTCATAGAAACTAGTCAAGTTTGTTACCGCTGAACCACGACGGGACGTCCTGGGTCAGGGAATTTTATTTAGAACCTGTAGGACCCTCTCCCACCCAATTCTGGACAGAGTGTTGTGTCTGTATTTGAATATGCAAATACAGAACAATGAATATGCATTTTTCTAGGGAAGAGCTGTCCACGGGGTTCATTAGATTCCCAAAGAAGTCGAAGGTCAAGGTAAGATTAAAAACCAACATCGTTGTGGTATGGACTGGTAAACTGAGGACGGAATCACTTGCGTCAGGTCACTCAGCTTGTCATCGGCAAGCCGAGGCGCTTCCACGCTCCTAAGGGCCCCTCAGTCTGTCTCAGGGGCCCAGAGTTGCCTGAGACTGAGGGAGGCGCTATCTCAAAACAGGGACCTAAGACCAAGATTCTCCCTGAGGCTCGGGCTGTGGCAAGCCGGGCCTGGCAAGGAGAAAGAGGACTAGATTTTATCTTCTGGCATGATGAGGGGTTTGGAGGACTGAGCCAAGCACACGAAGGGTGTCAAGGTGACCATGGGGTGGGGGGAGAGGCTTGGGGCCAGAATCTAGATGGAGAGAAGGTTACAGGGAGAAAGGAAATGGGTGGGAAGGCAAGACAGTGTTTCTGGCCCTGCAACATGACCCAGGGATGTGGAATGGGGACCCAGAGCTATGGAAGGTAGGCTTGAAGGAAGGTCTTTGGTGCCTGGGGTCACCCCCAGGGAACTGAAAATGGCACCCGGCCCTGACCTTGCCATCTCCCCAGCATATTTTCACATACCCACTTGGTGCAACTATTAGCCCTGTTTTCTGGATGAGAAACTTGAGGCCCAGAGATTTCAAGTAAGTGGCCAAGGCCAAACAGCTAGAGCGTGGCAGAGGCAGGACCAGAGTTCAAGTCTAGGATTCTTCCCCGGATGCTGTGGCCAGGCCCTGCCTCTTTCGTATCAGGCCTCCAAAGCTGTACCCAGCAGACGTGTGGCAAAGGTGGGCCCCCAGTAAGCCTCTGAGATTTGGGGGTGACTGGGTCTCCATCGTGGTGACGTGGACACAGCGAGGGCTGCAGCTGTCGTCTAGGAGTTTGCCGTTGCGTCCTTTCTGGGGAGACGACGTTGTGATTTTACCTTCTCCGGACCCTTAATCCTCTGTCGATGAGGAAGGGGAGGGCTGGGAGGGGGGCAGGCGCGGGGACCGGGTGGCGGAACAGTCTGGCACATGGGCAGGCTCTGCGGCTGCCTGCACGGCTGCCTTCCAGATGATCTCCGAGGCTGCCTCGCCTGGATCAGGAGGATTATGAGCCAGAGTCTCTTGCTCCCTGGATGGTGGCGAAGAGGGAGGTGTGTTTGCTCTGTCACGTGAGCTGCACAAACAGCTCCCTCAGCATTTTATTAATAATTCAGCCCATGGCCGAGAGGGCGGGGCTGGGGGACGGGAGCCGTGGGGAGAGAGCAGCATCGGAGACCACGCCAGGTGGAGGCCAGAGGGGGACCCAGGAGCCGTGGCCTAGCAACAGAGCCAGGCGGCCTCAGGGGCCCTGTTTAGGAGAGCACAGGCCTGGTGTCTGCTCCTGGGGGACAGAACGTCCCTCCCCGCCACACCTCCCTCCCAAAGCCGAGCCGGGACGCCTGGACCCTGAAGACAGCACCAGGTCACAGACGGGCCCGAGGGCGCCACAGCACGCCCGGTGACAGTGCTGGGAGACCCAGATGCCACCAGCATTTCCTGCCATGTCATGGAACCCAGGACACAGGGCCAGCAGCGTCAGAGCGCGAGAGCGGAGCGGGAAGGGGAGAAGCGGAGCAGCAAATCCCCAGGCCTCACCTGCGAGGGGACTGGGCGGAACAGGGGTGACGCCTACCCTCCGACTTCCTTTCTCAGAGGACCTGCTGGCTCCCCCAGGCTGCATTTCCTGCTTGGGCCCAGCCCCCCAACCCTGCGAGGGACCAGAATGCAGGAACTCACACTTGGCTTGGCTCTCAACGATGCTCCAGCAGGAGAGACTAGCCTTCAAATGCAGGCGAGTGGTTCAAGGTTAGACATCTGGAAGAACTTCCCAACAGACAAAACCTGGGCATAGAGAATACAGGATGTCCTTGTGAAGGATAAAGGAGTGATGGAGTTCCTGTCGCGGTGCAGCAGTTAACGAATCTGACTAGGAACCATGAGGTTGCGCGTTCGATCCCTGGCCTTGCTCAGTGGGTTAATGATCCAGTGTTGCTGGGAGCTGTGGTGTAGGTTGCAGACACGGCTCGGATCTGGCGTCGCTGTAGCTCCAATTCGACCGCTAGCCCGGGAACCTCCATATGCTGCAGGTGCAGCCCTAAAAAAAAATAAAATAAAATAAGGGATAAACGAGTGATGATAATGACATTCAAAATCTATCAAGAGGGAGTTCCCGTTGTGGCTCAACAAGTTAAGAAGGGCTACTAGCATCCATGGGGATGCGGGTTCAATACCTGGCCTCTCTCAGTGGGTTAAGGATCAGATATTGCCTCAAGGTGCCAGAGGCAACAGGTGTGTGGTTCTGATCCCGAGTTGCTGCCGTTGTGCCACTGGCTTGCAGCTGCAGCTCCAGTTCGACCCCTAGCCTGGGAACTTCCGGATGTACAGATGTGGCCCTAAAAAGAAGAAAAACAAACAGACAAAAACTAAAATCTATCAAGAAGGAGTTCTGTGCTCCAAGTATCATGGGAAGTGCTTTCATTCTATGATCTCACTTAATCTTCATAGTAGACCTGATTATTGTCTCCATTGTATAAATGAGGAAACTGAGGCCCAGAGGTGTCAAGAAGTCTGCCCAAGGCCGCACAGCTATGAAGGGCAGAGCCACACAAAGCTGCAGTCTTTCCAGGAGTTCCCTTCATGGTTCAGTGGTTAACCAACACAACTAGGACCCATGAGGATGTGGGTTTGATCCCTTCGCTCAGTGGGTTAAGGATCTGGCGTTGCCGTGAGCTGTGGTGTAAGTCACAGATGCGGCTCAGATCCCGCATTGCTGTGGCTGTGGCATAGGCCGACAGCTATAGCTCTGATTCGCCTGGGAACCTCCATATGCCCCGGGTGGCACCCTAAAAAGAAAAAAAAAAACTGTAGTCTTCCTCTTTCTAAGGACTCTGCAGGTCCTAGACAGAGTAACCGAGGCCAGAGGAAGGGTGTCTGCAGAGCTTTTCCTATGCCAGTGATGCAGGCAGGAAATAAAAACCCACCCAGAATTCCCAGTGTGCCAGAGTCTCAGATTCCCCAGCTGTCATCTCCTGGGGTTTAGCTGCTATGTCTGAGGGTCTATCCAGCTCTGACCTTCTGTGCAGCGGTTGTCTAATGCCTGCTGGCAATGAATGAGATAGGAGCTTTTATTTCTGCAAGCGACAGGCCATGAGCTCTCAGATGGGTCTTCTCGCAGATCTCACGGTGCTGGGCCAAAGGCCAGGAGTTAGGACCAAGGGTTCTACCCCTGGTTCTCCCACCAGCTCCCTGGGCTGTTAGCTCTGGGATGTTAGCTTCCCCTCTAGAGGCCTCCTCTTCGCCATCTGTCCCCTGAGGTGTGGCCTGGGTCATCGCTCAGAGGTCCTCTCTCCACCAACTCTGGAAAAACACCACCATCCTAGATGCTTAGAAAGGCCTGTTGTGTTGCACTAATGAACTCTGCTTTTCCGCTTCTGGATTCTCAGACTGATGGGCGGGGAGATTCTGAACCAGGAGCCTCTCTGTGTGGTACCCATTGATGACAGGAGGGTGGGTGTGGGGGTGGAAGGGGTGGGGGTGGGCAGGGGTGGGCTCTTTGCTCTTTACTGGGACAGTGAGAGGCAGCGGGGTGGGGGTGGGGGGATGAGAGCCGGAGCAAGCCGTGCCCGGGGACGCTGGAATCACAGCCTGTTGGCTTTCCGGGGTTTGCCAAAAAGGGGTGTGTGAATAGCGCCTGAATTCTCGGGCCGCAGGTGAGCGAGGATGGCCGCAGGGAGTGTGAAATACAATAGCCCTTGACCAGGGGATGAGGCTGAGCTTTTTGGCCACTGAGGAATTATGGGCTAAAACCTACAGATGCCTTTTTTCCTTCCATTTTTAATTAGAACATTCACTC
This sequence comes from Catagonus wagneri, assembly GCA_004024745.2. NCBI lineage: Eukaryota > Metazoa > Chordata > Mammalia > Artiodactyla > Tayassuidae > Catagonus > Catagonus wagneri. The sequence goes on from PVHT021183666.1 coordinate 158,393, forward strand.
CAAGGAAATCTGTTCTCCACTGGAACAGTCTTCATGGAGGTTTGCTTGGGGGAATTTCCTTGTCTATTTCTCAACCAGAAAAGCTGTGGGTGGAGGTGAATGTGTGTGTGTGTGTGTGTGTGTGTGTGTGTGTGTGTGTGTGTGTGTGTAATAGGCTTCATGTGAGTTCAAGGGGATGGGGGGGAGATGTCAGTGTTGAGGAAGGCTTGAGATGGAGGCTTGTCCCCGTGGGTGCTGGCTGCCTGCTGCGCTGTGGGAAGGTGGAGGTGTGGCTGGGCTTGAGCCGTGCAGTATAAAGTCCATTGCTGGGGTGAGAGTAGGAATCCTTGACTCAGAAAAGCCTGGTTCACCTGTGAAGGTCATTCTCAGAGGAGGGGAGTGGCGGCAGGATGCTGCAGCAGCCCTGAGATTTTGCCCTCCTGTGTATCCCCTTCAGCTCAGGGTAGGGGCAGGCCCTGGATTGTGTGACGGTTCAATGTCTGTATCTCATTGTGTAGAGGTGTATTTGTGTGTGTCTGTGTGTGTGTGTTGGGGATGCTGTGGAGGAGCTGATGTACGGGATTAGGTGTGCGGGGAGGTCTCTGTACCTGAAACCAATGGTACAGTTCCAGGTTTTTCAAGGCCTTGGGAGATGGGCCCCATCTCCTCCCTGCCCCAGAATCAAACAGTTCCCATTCTGTAATGAAAGGAGAATTAGGGTTCGCCTGATTTGGACTGTGCTGAACTTACAGAGGAGAGGAGGGGGCCGGGGAGCCCACGGTTGGAAGGCGAAGGAGGCCTTTCTTACCCACAGAAGTGCTGGGGTCAAGGGAAATTGGGGGGGTGCAGTGGAGGAGAGGTGCGAGAGAAGGATGAAGGGAGGCTGAAAGGGCTGTGTTCTTCTACTGAGCGGCTGGGGTTAAGTGGAGCGGGTCACTAAGCCTAGTCCCTCACAGAAGGTGGCGATACTAGACCTTTTGACTCCAGCTGTGTGCAAGATCTGGGGATGGCCCAGAGCAGCCGACCAGGCTCAGCGCTGGCAAAAATCCACTCCTGGTTTTTACACACACCAGTTCCCCTTCCCGAAACCGCCGCGCTATCGAGTCCCGAGCTGACGCCCTCCAGCCGCCACCGAGCGAAAAACCCGGAGTGGATCTTTACGCCTTTCGGAACGGAGTCAAAGGGCACCTCGGAGGAGGTGGCCGGCACCGCCGCCCTGCCGGATTCGAAGCCGCGGCCATCAGGGGCGCACCCGCCGGGTGGGTCGCGCGGTGCGCCGGGACTCGCAGGCTCGAGGAGCCCAGCCGGGGGGCTCCGTGCCTTCCCCCGCGGGGGCTGCGGGCGGGCGGGGCGCGGGGCGGTGGCGGTGCCCTCGGGGCGGCTCCTGGCGGCGGTGGGCGCGGGCTGCAGTGCCGCGCGCGGCCGGCAGCGGGCAGCAGCGGGCACAGGCGGTGGCGGCGGCGGCGGCGGCGGTGGCAGCGGCGCTCGGCAGCGGGCGGGCGGCGCCGGCGGTGCCCCGGGCGCGCTCACACACGCGCTCACACACACACACATACACACGGCCTCGTACACACTCACACACGCTCCGGCGCGCACACGCGGCGCGCAGGCCGGAGGGAGGAGGCTCTGCGCGGCTCGGCGGCGGCGGCAGCGTGCTCGGCGGGCGGGCGGGAGGGCTGGCGGGCGGCCCCCGCTCCCCGGCTCCGCGGCTCGGTGCAGCCAGCGCGGCCCCCGCCCTCGGACCCGCCCCCGGGGGTCGCCCAGCCCCATGCCCTGCAGCGGCGGCGGAGCAACGCGCGGCCGCGGGCGGCTCTGAAGAGCCCGGAGGGAGCCGGCGACGAGGGGACCATGTACCGGGACCCGGAGGCGGCCAGCCCAGGTAAGCGCGGCCCCGAGCGGGCTGGGGCGCCCCGCACCGGCGGGCAGGACGGCGGCAGCGCCGGGCGCCGTCTCGGAGCCCCAGCCCGGGGCTGCTGTCCACGGAACCGCACGGACTGCCCCCACTCAGGGTCACCCCAGCCCCGGGGGCACGGGCTTGAGCAGCAGCAGCTCGGACCCCGGCCCCCCGCAGTCCGGGCACTGCCAAGCTTGATGCCCGGGCGCCGGCTTCGCAGTGTCCCCAGAAGGACCTTCCCCCCCACCCCCTAGCAGCCCAAGGACAACGTGTGTGGCGGAGCGAGGAGCCGCTGCCCCCGCAGTGCCCTCGGAGGCACCCCCGGGTCCCCAGCACCGGTGTCCCTGGGGTGCCAGTGCTAGGGGGCCGCAGGGCAAGGATCCCGAGCAGCTTTCGGCCAAGGTTGTGGGCACCGGGAAGCGGAGTGACACCGGCAGTGCCAACTGTGAATTGAGAGGGTGCCAGGGGGCGAGTGGGAATCTGGTGGTGCAGCAGCAGGGGAGGGGGTTCTGGGGGGAGGGGGTAGCGAGGCGCAGGAGCGTGGAGGAGGGAGCCGGGGGTACCCGAAGGGAAACAGAGCCGAGACTGGCGAAAATAAGGGTGAATAGGGGGAATGCTCTCCTGGGCTTGGGGAGGGGGTAAGGGAAGAACCCCAAACTCACTCCAGTCCTGTCGGAGAAGGAGGGGGAGGGGCCGTGCCGCTTTGCATTTCTCCGGAGCCCGAGCCGGGGAGTGGCCTGGGAGCCCACGTCTGCCTGGCCTCCTGGAAGCCAAGCC
>PVHT021183666.1:162042-194913 GCA_004024745.2 Catagonus wagneri
CCCGCTGCAATCCTGTAATCAGTAGGGGTCCAGGCTGTGCTCCCCCTCCCCCGCTCCCCCCAGGCTCTCCAGGCTCTGCTTCCCCAGGCAGGTGTGTGTCCCCCGATGCTGGCACGATATGCAAATAAACTCCCGTGGGATTCAGGTCCACACCTCTGGTCCCCGAAGGCCAGTATCTTAAACATCCCCATCCTTCATCCCGTTGCCCAGAACACCTGCGGCCAAATCCTAATCGCCTGTTTCTGCTCCCCCATGTCCCAGGCTGGTTCCAGAAGGTCCCTGTGGTACCCCCTCCTTCCTCCCAGGCACTCTGCAAGTCCCCACAGGGCTCAGCCTTCTGCTGAGACCCTTACCCTGACAGGGGACAGGTGCTGTTCCCTCCCTCTGCGGAGACCCCAGGCCCCCAGGCCGTTCTCTCCCTGATCTATGTGACCGAAGCAAAGGACTGTGGGGAAAAGCCAGAGCTCAATGAAGAATGAAGACTGCCCCCCCACACACACACACACGCCCTCATCCCTTCTGTTCCCAACCTTGTCCCGCCTGCCCCGGCCGTACCTGCCATCTCCCTTCTGCCCCCTGCCAGAGGTGTACACCCCTCTCCCTGCCCTGGGCCTCCATCCTCATTCCTCCCAAACCCGGCCTGGCCAGGCGGCTCTGTGTCCCTGTCCCCTGGTAGGGCAGGGCCTCGGCAGGTCCACAGGGGTCAGCGTTGCAGTGGGCAGGCAGGGCGGCAGCAAGGGAGAAAGGGAGGGAGAGGTGACCTTGCGGTGAGCGAGTGAGCAAGGGGAAGTCTGGGCCGGTGCAGCAGCCCTGGGGGAAGTTCAGGTCCTGAGGGCCGGGGGCCCTGCCCACAGCCCCCTGTGAACTTGTCCTTGGGAGGAGCAGTACTTGAAGTCTTCTCTGTCTGGCCCACCTGTTAGTGGGCTCTGGCCCCTACAGCAGCTCTGCCAGGCAGGTCATTCCTGGGGAGTGTGGGGGACACTCTGCAGGGGACGAGGGGCTTGGCACAGTGGGTCTTCTCTCTCAAGATCAACAAGAAGGATCAACAAGATTGTCCAGGCCAACTCTCCACCCACTGGGCACAAGTTAGGGGCAGAGGCCGTTGGGAGATGTGTGGGTCAGGAACTGCAGATTGGGGGTGTGCTATGAGAGCCATCAAGGTTAGGGACAGGGGCTGGAGTATGGGACGGTCCAAGGAGGCCTGACTACCTGACCGTTTCACTGACAAAGTCTCCCCACCCCCCAAAACGCCCCATCTGCACAGGCCCAGACCCCCCTGGCCTACCTCCTGGGCTTGGGTCAGAGTCTGGGACTGAAGATCAAGTGACCTCCCTAAGGGCCATGGCTGGGAGGGGGACTTGGGGCAGAGCAGGTCTGAAACACAGGGCTGGAAGTATGGCTTCGGTGGGGCCTGGGCCAGGGGAGCCAGTGCCCCCAAGCCGTAGTGTTTCCAGGAAGACAGCACCCCCCCGCCTTGGCCTTGGGTCATGCTGTTCGATGGCCTTGTGGGGACAGCTTGAGCAGCAGGCTGGGTGCTCAGGACTGGAGGATGGAGGGGAGCCAGAGAGCCTAAAAGCCCCTTCCGGTTGGGGAAGCGAGGCTAGAGCAGGCTGGATTGCGGTGGAGACACACAGTCAGCAGGTGACAGGTGAGGGACAGCTGGAAGGCAGAGGAACAGGTGGGTGTTAGGTGAACAAAGACAGGCCTTAGGCAGCTGGCCCTACCCCTGGCTGACCCCAAGCTCAGGCCCAAGGGACACTAAAGGCAGCACTGATCGGCAATGGAGAACTGTCACCCTCTTCTCCCCCGCTCCAGCCCTGCTGGTGCAGGAGGTCCTTGGGGAACGGGCAGTGGGGGGAGTGGGTGGTTCCCCTCTTCCCACTCCTCCTTTCCCCACTGCCGCCCACCACCCCTATTCTCTCTGGGACTTTGAATCCTTATTGAGTCTGATGGACTGTTTTCAATAACTGCTTCTTCCGGGGGAGCAAGGCCGGGAACAGCGGGAGAAGCATGGTGAGGGGGCCTCGAGGTGTGTGTGTGTGTGTGTGTGTGTGTGTCTGTGTGTGTGTGGTGGGGAGGTGGGAGGCCCAGTCCTGAGCAGAAGACTCTTGGCTGAAAGAGGAGTCGGCCGCACAGGCTCCTGGGAGGCACCGAGGCATCTCAGGTGGGCTTGGGCAGCCCTGCGTGGAGTCAGTGCCCCGTTCCCTGGGCAGTGCCCGGCAGGTGGCACATGCTGCCGGGAAGGTCAGCGCTCTCTGTCGGGGCGGTCACTGGTCTGGCCAGGTGCCAGAGCCAGCCTGTGCCAAGCCCAGCCCGGGTGCCCGCCTGCCTTGCCAGGGAACCCCAGCCGGTGGTACCAGGTGGATCGTGCCAGTTCCGTGGCCATGGATGTCCCTGACCTTCCAGGCATCGGGGCAGCCTTGCTGGGCCCTGTCCAACTTGTGTCAGGAGGGCAGGGCTTTGGTCTCACCCAGCAGAATTCCCCAAGGGTTGGCATGGAGTTGGCAGACAGCATGGGACCTGTGGAAGGGGCTGGATGGCGCCCAGAGCCTGGGCCTGGAACTCTGGACCCATTCGGTTAGAAGGTGGACTGGCCCGTCGGGCTTCTGGGGCGGGAGGGACCCCTTGGAAGAAGCGTCACCTGTGGGGCTGGGCTGGGAGCCAACTGGTATGGTGAACTGGGGTGTTCGGGGACTCGATATACCTGAGTGATCCAGGGGCCACAGCGCCCGTGGAAGGGGCGGGCGAGGCCGGTGGGGAGAAGCGCGGTGCTGTGTGTACCTACGTGCGAGCGCGGGCGGCAGCTGGACCGCCGTAATAGCGGCGTTCATCTGAGCGCGGTGCCCGCTGTAAACAGCAGCTAATGAGTGTATTTGTGGCGAGGTGCCTCGAGGTGCGCGGGGAGCTGTGACGGAAAGCTTGGGGGGGAGGGCGCCTCTCCTGGCCCGGTACCCAGCCAGGCGGGGCCTGTGCCCTCCAGGGGCCCTGCCTGCCCCCCTGCCACACCCTCCCACCTGCCGGCTTGGCTGCCTCCGAGGCCTCCATCTGCTGGGAGACGGGCCTCACCTGGCTGCGCTGCCACGGGCAGAGATGCGCGGGGTGGGGTTGAGGGAGCGGGTTGGAGCTTTGATGTATACAGATATGGGCATGTCCGTGACAGCCTGCAGGTCTGTCAGCCTGTGTGTGTGTGTGTGTGTGTGTGTGTGTGTGTGTGTGTGTGTCTAACAGGGTATGCATATGTTTGTCTGATTGAGTGCGTGTGTGCCCCCCTCCCCCAGGGCCCTAAGAGGAGGTCTGCCCCCCACCCCCACCTTGGTAATGACCCTGCTCCTTGAACACCCTTCCTGGAGTGCAGGAAGCTGGGGTTCTCCAGCTGGCTGGGGGAGAAGAGGGGGCGACCCGTTCTGCCCATCGGAGGAGACAGGATACAGAGAGAGAGAGAGAGAGAGAGAGAGAGAGAGAGAGAGAGAGATCCGAACCCCAGCCGGTAGGGGGCGTCAGAGAAAGGGGAGAACTTTGGGTCCACAGAAGCTCGCCAGCCCTGGGGTTCTAGAGCCCTCCGGAGCCCCCAGCATGAGAGAGGCGGGGCACTGTGGGGTCGGTCCTAGCAGATCGGGGTCTCACAGTGCTGGCTGGTGCAGAACGCACCCCGCCTCCAGCCAGGGTAGGGCGCGCGGGGTGGGGGCAGGCCGCGAGGGGCGCCTGCTTGAGGCCCTCCTCCAGGGGAGCGGAGGAGAGAGCTGCGTGGCTAATGTGTCCAATTAAATTACTTCAAACCCTGCCGCGGCAGCTGCTCCCGGCGGGGCCCTGGGTACAAATTGGATCCGTCTCATTACCACGGGGCGGTGTCAGCGGGGCCGGGGAGCGATGGCCAGCTCAGCTGGCACTCGGCAGGCCCTCTCCCGCTCTGCCCAACCTGGGCCTGCCGTGCTCACCCCAGCAGCCCTTGGGCTCCTCAGGTCCTCTGGGTCCAGAAATTGGGGCTCCCTGTACCCCTCCTTGCCATCCCGACCCCCATCCCCGGCAGCCCAGGAGTCTCTCTGAGCCCTCGCTTTCTTTCTCCAGGCAAGTGGGGGTCCCAGCCTTCATAGGGGTCCAGTCAAAGGACACTGCTCCTAGGTCACCCAGCCTACCCCGTTCCCTGCCCTGATAATACCAATGGGACCATAATAGCAAGTTCTTGTCTATGGAGCAGTCAGTGGGCGCTGAGCGCCTCATGTTTGCAGAGGGGGAGGGCTCGCTTCAGCCAGGTCTCCGGGCTCAAACAACTTCTGGCAGAGACACAGCAGCTGGGTCCCAGGGAGCAAGTTACTCCAGCACTCTGGCCTCAGTTTCCTCCTCCGTTAAATGGGTACGATGGTGGTTCTTACCTCCCATGGCGTTTGAGGATGAGGCGAGACAAGGCAGAAAACATCTTTAGCAGAAAGCCCAGCGCATAGTAAACACTCAGCCAACCGGCAGCTGTTATCAACATTACCCTGCACGGAGTGATTGATGTTCGCGATGAGGGTGCCGGCAGCTTGCCGGAGGATGGGCCTGCCTCAGCCCTGGTGGAGGAGGAGAGGGGAGGGCTTCGGTGAGTTGGTGTCTCTCAGTTCCCATCAGGACAGCAAAGACGTGAGCGTTCGGTAGGTGCCAGGTGCCATCCTAAGCCCAGGACATCCATTCGCTAGTCCATCTTCAGATCACTCGGAAGGGGGGCACTTGCAGCTAGCAGTTGATTTGGGGTTCCAGCCACACCGCCAGACCTTAGAGTATGAGCTTTGGGTCCACAGTTTGGGGTCTTGGAAGAAGAATAAGAGCTTGCCACGTGAGCAGGCAGGGCGGGGCGTTCCGTGTGGCAGGAACAGCACATGTAGTGGCCCAGAGGTGTGACAGGTCTTGGCAGCGAGTGTCTAGGTGTGCGAGGCTGGAAGGGAGGCTTTTGAGGGGCAGGAGTTGAGGCCTGGGAAAGACAGGTTGGGCCCCATTTCCTTTCTGAAGTAGGAAAGCTGGATTTTTTTTTTTTTTTTTTTTTTGATGGGCAGTGGAGGATCACGGATGGCTTTCCAGCCTATCTCTATAAAGAACTTTAAGGAGTTTCCCTGGTGGCTCAGCAGGTCAAGGATCTGGCACTGTCACTGCAGTGGCCCTGGGTCACTGCTGCGGCTCGGGTTGCGACCCCCGGCTCCGGGAACTTCCACCTGGCACAGGTGGGACCCAAAAAATTAAGAAAATAACTTTAACACCGTGGCAGTGTGGAGGGTGGGAAGCCTGAGGCAGGCAAGGCTATGGAGCTTGAGTCCTAACTGCTAACATCTGTTGCCACCTATGTCCAGCCTGTCCTCGTCTCTCACCAGCACAGGGCTGTGTCCCAAGCATCCATAACCAGGAGCCCCGCCCTTGCGGTGGGGGATGGGCCGTTAAAGGGATAGCCTGACGCAGGTAAACATAGATGAACGCCCCCCAGGGGGGTTTCCTCGGGGGGCTGGGGGATCAGAGGAATCGTCCCAGGGAGAGGTGTAGAGCCCAAGTGGGCCAGCCCAGGGCCCAGTGGACGCAGTTAAGATGCCTGAGCAACAGTTCTGCGCCCCCAGCCCCCACTGTCAGCATCAGGACTGGGCCCCCGAGGAGCCACCCAGCTAGAGCTCCAGCTGCTAGGCCCGAACTCCAGAGCCCCAGCAGAGCCAACCCGTCCCCACAGCAACGAGGCAGGCCGCCCCCCTCCGCGTGCCCACGGCCCCTGGCACGGGGGCCCATTCACAGCAGGGCCTGGGTACGTCTTCCCACTTCCCAAGGCGGGGGTCATCGCAGAGCAAACGCCCTCACACCCAGGCACCAGCGGCCCGCAAGCGTGTTGGCATTTGGGTCCACGCGTACACTTGATGAGTGTGTGTGCCCCGCGGCCGGAAGCGGGGAGGGGGGTAGGGTCTGCCTTTGCCACCTTAGCTGGTGATTTGTGCCCCTGGGGGATAGGGTCGGGTGGGCCCCAAAGAGCCGGGTTGGGCTGTGGGCTCCTGCCCCCCGGGATCACGGTAAGGGAGGCAGCCCAGAGAAGGAGCGATCAGCAGGATTTGCTGGTGTGGGAATGCAGCCAAGGAGAATGTCTTAGAGACACCACACTCACTGCTGTACAGATGAGCAGACTGAGGTCCAGGGACGTGGAGTGTCTCACCACATCACTCAGTCCAGCAGGGAGGAGAGGAGTTCCTGCTGTGGCCCAGTGCTAACAAACCCGACTAGAATCCATGAGGGTGCAGGTTCGAGCCCTGGCCTCGCTCGGTGGGTTAAGGATCCGGTGTTGCTGTGAGTTGTGGTGTAGGTTGCCGATGCAACTTAGATCTGGTGTTGCTGTGGCTGTGGTGCAGGCCAGCATCTACAGCCCCCATTCGACCTCTAACCTGGGAACCTCCATATGCCACTGGTGTGGCCTTAAAAAGACACACACACACACACACAAAGAGCAGGGATGAGATTTCAAGTCAGCCTCACTCCAAAGCCAAGGTCTTAACCACTGGGCTACCCTGCCCAGTTCCCCCGCCCAATCCCACTAGGATCCAAGCCAGCTGGCGTCGCCGCCCCTCCCTCGGAAGGGAGGGCTGGGAATCCGTATTGGCTGCAGGGCTGGACTCATGGGGTGTCCCCAGCCCCTCCTTTAGGGCTCAGGTGTCCCTTCAAGCCTTTGTTCTCGGGTCCCTGGAGTGGGGTGGAGCCTTTCCCCACCCTATCTCCTCTCCCTCTCCCCAGGCACCGTGGAAGGATCCTCTTACTCAAAGGGAGGCACCCCTTACGCCCTGCTTGGCACCTGCCAGCCCTGGAGGAGCCTGATGAATTGGCTGTGTGTACCCACCCCCCCACACACAACCCCATTCCTCCCTCACCAGCCCCCGCCTGGTTAGGGAGGTGCGAAGGGAGCGATTTCACAGCCTGTCAGCTGAGGCCTAAAAATACCCAGAACTCTGAGATGCTTGGGCAGGGGGAGGAGAGAGCAGGGACCAGGGATGGGGGGGTGGGGGCTGCAACGGTACCTGGGCCAGAGAAGCCCTCGTGGCACCCCAGTCCTGATCGGGAGTGAGAGGCAGACCCTCTGTCCTCTGGTGCCCCATCTGACCCCATATCGGGCGATGGCAAAGGGGGGCTGGCATCTCTACGGTCCTGAGAGCTCAACTCTGGTGCTCAGACCTAAGAGGGCTTAGTCTCAGCCGGCAACCGCGGACCCCAGGCCCCCAGAACCTCCGGTAATGCCTTTTTCTCCCTTCCCACCCCCGGGTTGGCTGGCATCATTGGGCTGTGGGAGCCCGGCTGGGCCTGCGCCTGCTTCCTTCCTGGGGAAGGTGCCGGCTTCTGTTAGGGGAGAGGCGTGAGCAAGGCAGCGTGGATGGGGGTGCCGGCAGGTGTGCAAAGTGACGTGCGAGCCACCCAGGCACTGGAGGGGGGCAGAGGAGAAGGGGTGTGGTGGCCCACGTCACCGCCACGTGGCCATGTGCTGAAGCCTGGCACACGGCTCCCAAGAGCCAGCCAGTGCCCAGAAAAGGGGCCGTGTGTGTGTGTGTGTGTGTGCGAGCCCGTGGGTCTGCCGGAGCTGGGCCGTTCTTGGTGCCGGAATCCCTGTGGAAATGAACGGCCGACTGTGGTTGTTCCAGACCGAAACTGGGTGGAAGCATGAGCGCATGTCGTGTCAGGCGGACACCTGACAGTGCGTATGCTTCCCAAGTGGAGACATGATGGCGTGTGTGCCTGTGCAAGGGGACAGAAGCACCAGGCGGGGGCTGAGGGAGTCATTAGGAAAGTAATGCGGAGTGGCAGCCAGAGCGTTGACTCTGGATCAAAAGCAATGGGGTTCGAATCCCAAATCTGCCATGTATGGACTGTGACCTTGGGCAAGTTTCTTAACCTTTCGTTGCTTCATTTTCCCATCTGTAAATTGGAGGCAATAATAGCACTGACTTCAGAGCGCTGCTGGGAGGGTTTCATGAGTTCATGTCCATTCACTGCCTTAAACCATGCCCGACACAGACTTAGCACCTTGTGTACCTGGTCTTATTATCTGGCCCTACCCTTTGATGCCATAGGTGGGAGCACCAAGACCAGAGAGGGCAAACGACCTGCCCAAAGTCACACAGCAGCATGTTCGTGGCAGAACCGGGACCAGAACCCAGACTCTAGCGCCTTAGGACGGGGCTTGTGCAAGTCTAGGACTTCCTTGGGACCACAAGAAGCCCCCTCAACAGAGGACTTTGTAACCCCACTGATGTCTGGGGCCTAGAATCTCCCAGGACTGGGCTGAGATCTTGGGAACTCGGGGATCTGAGCGTCTTTAGATAATGCCGGCGTGGGGCGGTCCTCAGAGCAGTGGCCAGCCGCCTGAGTTAGAACCATGCCGCTGGTTAGCCTGCGGACTTGGCCAATTACTCAACCCTCCTGGGTCTCAGTTTCTTCCCTATACTGGATAACAGCAATACATACTTTATAGGGTTATCGTGGGGATTAAATGAGATCTGCATGTAATGTCTTAAGTGCCTGGAACACAGTACCTAGTAAGTGCTCAGTAATGTTAGCAGCAATTATAACCCAAGCAGAACCCTCCCACCCGGTGCTCCATAAATGGTGACTTCCTTTGCTTCCCTTCCAGCCCCTGGCAACCCTCGCTCCCTTCTGCCTGCCAGCCCCCACTCCACAGGGCTTAGGGAGATCAGCGACTGACTGGCTGGCAGCTAAGACCTGTCTTTGTCTCCTGTTATTGGCTTCACACAGGAGGGAACACGACCCACCATTGCGATTTAGCCCCTGAGCCCTCTTCATCTGGCCTCATCACTCACCTGCTGTATGACCTTGGACAAGCGCTGTTTCCTTTCTGGGCCTTGGTCCTCCCTCAGTTAAGGGAGGGGCTGGACCACACAGCCCCAGAGCGCCCCTTGGTCGTGTCACTGTGCCACCCAGGAGGGTCCCGGCTTAGCCCACTGGAGGGGGCGGCGGGTCGGCAGGAAGGAGAGTCGGCTGGCTGCCCTGGGTGAATGGAGCAGCTGGGGCCCGAGCCGGCTGGTGCCTGCCATCATGCCCGCCCGCACCTGTGGCTGCGGAGGAGGGCGTGCAGGCCCGACTGGCTGGGCACTGACATTGGGGGAGGCTCAAGGACAGTGACGTAGAGAGAGCCCTTCTTGGGGCCCTGGGAGCTGCCACGCCAGCCGTCCTCCCCCGCTCTCCTCCCCGTCTCCCCCGGGCTTTTCTTCAGCAGTTCCTCCTTCCCTTTCCTGAAGTCTCCCGGTATCTCCGGGCCTCTACCTCTTCCACTTCTGTCATCTTGACCGTATTCCAGGTTGCCTCCTTCCTCCTTCCCCCTCTGCAGAGGGGCCATCTCTCCCCGCCTCCTCCGTCTCCCTGCTTCCTGAGATGGCTCCTTTTTCCTTCCTATGACGTGTCCCGTTTCTCTGGATCTTCCTGGCTCCCGCTGCTGCTCCTGAGCCCGGGTCTCTCTCTTCCTCGGCACGTCTAGGCTCCTTCCAGCTTCTTGTCCCCTGGCTCGCTCCCATTTCAGAGTCCCTCCCTCCTACCCCCTCAGCATCTTCACCTCCCTTCTTCCCGTCTCTTGGAGCTCCTTACTCCTCCACTAGCCACCCCCACCCCAGCCCCCTGCCGCCCTAAAAACTTTCCTGGCCTTCTTCTTCTGATGGGGCCAAGCCGGGCAGTTTCCGTGGCTGGTACTGCTACCTAATACCTCATCAACCCCCCTCCACCTGCCGTGAGTTGAGAAAAGGGGTCAGCCCAGGGCCCAGGGACTGGCAGTCTTGCCTCCTAATTAGCAGGAAGTAATTGCCTGGAAAAAAAAATTTCATTTAGAATGAGACTCCGAGACTCCAAGTTAGAGCTGAGCCAACCGATGGCCTCTAGGGAATAGGAGGAGGGAAGCGGCTCGGGTCAGGGCCTCGGGAAGCTCTCAGGAGATGAAGACTCCCTTTCCGGCTTGCCAGCAGGACCCCAGTCTTGAAGAAGTGGGGAGAGGGAGCCCTGAACTGGGAGTCTCAGCATCTCCATCTGAGTTCTGGCTCCTCTCCTCACTGTATGACTTGGAGCAAAGCACTCATTCCTTCGAGCGTCAGTTTCATTTTTTTTTTTTCTCCTGTAAAGTCAAAATAGGGTCTCGGTATCATGGGGGTTGATTTGGACAGTGGGGACAAGTGCACTTTGCAGGCTGTAAAGTGCTGTAGGAGTGTGGGGTGTTACTGTCTTCCCCCGTGTGGCTCTCGGCTGAGACATGAGGGTGATGGAGGGGTGGGGTGGTCTTAGACACACCTAAGGGCAGTGAGGCTTCCCCAAGAACATGGAGGGGTGGTGAGGCGCACCCAGCTGTGCTGCGAGATTAAGCGCAGACAGATGTGTTTTCCCAAGCCAGTCTCAATACTTGCCAGCTGCACCACCCTGAGCGGTCACCGCACCTCTCTGATCCCCACTTTCCTCATCTGTAGGATGCTGACCGTCATGCTTCCCTGGGGGAGGGGAGGTTGGTAAGGCTAAGTGAGATCATGTTGGCAGAGCTCCGAGCACGATGCTTGGCCTACAGTAGGCACTCAATAAATGGTATTAGCTAGAGCTGCTGTCACTAAAGGCTATTGTGGAGGTCCCGCTGTGGCACAGTGGGTTAGGAATCCGACTGCAGCGGCTCTGATCACTGTGGAGGCGTGAGTTCCTTCCCCCGCACTTGTGGCATGGGTCGCAGCCGCAGCTTGGATTTGGCCCGGAGCAGCCATAGAAATTTAAAAAAAATTAAAAAGTCTAGTGTCCTTACTCCCTGCCTGAATCCAGAGAAGCTCATTTGAGGCGTTGTCTTCAGGTTGTTTTATTTTGATGCTTGTTTTTGGGAGGAAGGGCATTTCCACACACAGTGAGGCCAGTTTCAAGCACTCCCCGGAAACACCAAGCAGCTCTGCTTCTCAAAGAGCCCCCCACTGTGGGGTGGGGGAACAGGAGTGGGCTGCAGCTGTTGGCCTTCTCCCCCAGCCCCCATGTCTTCCTAGGGAAGAACTGTGGGTGAGTTTCTTATTTGGGTGGGTGTGAGTTTGGAAGTCCCTGCCCCACTGGAGGTGGAGGCGGTGGAGGCGTATCACAGGGCTTTGTGTTCATCTGCCTGCCAGTGGGAGGAAAGGTTGTGTTTGTTTAAACAGGTCTACCCCACCCGTCTTGGAAGAGGGAACAGGAAATTTCACCTGGCAGGGTCCAGCAACGTGGGCTGAGTCTTCTCCGTGCACAGGACAGCATGGGACCCCGAGGCGGCCAGAAAACAGTGGGACAGCCTGGAGCGTTTGGGTGTTGGGGAGTGCTGCAAGCTCAGAGCGCCAGATTGCCCTGGGAGGGGTGAGGGGGCGGCGGGGGCCCGAGCGTCTGCCGCTCTTTCCCCGCACGCCACGGCGCGTCACCGCTGGGGACCTTCTGTGTTCCTGCTCTGAGCGCAGTACCCGCGCCAGCCGCCAGGAGGCATTGCGGCGGGGCTCCCCTTGAGAGAATGGGATGCGGCATTTACGTTATGGGGAAGCTCCTTTTGTTTGGAGTAGGGCTACTGACTGGGGTCCTTGGCATCTGCGCACCTCATCCAGGAAAAGGAGGTTCTTAAGGTCGGCGAACAGGCTGCTTGCCGCCTGTGGCTTCCGCTCGGGGCTCATCAGGGAGTAATTAGCAAAGGAAGGTGGGACCGCTTCTCTGCAGTCCTGAAAAAGGTTCTGGTTTCCTGAATTCCGCTCTCCGGGGACAATGTGTGGGGTGGCCTCGAAGAGGGCTCAGCCCGGGGATTGGGTTCCGTTTCAGCACCAAGGACAATGGCAGCGTGCGGATCGCTGTTTCAGTACCATGGACAGAGTTCGGAGCGCAGCGCCCTGTGGGTCCATCCAAACATTTGTGCTGCAAATAATATACCCAGAATATGGGAGAATGCACTGCCAAGAGGGAGTCTCAGACACCTTATATTCTAACGAGGAGACTTAGGGCTAGAGAGTTGTGTTAGTTGCCTAAGGTCACACTGCCACAATGATGGTGGGTGGCAGAACTGGGTTCAGATCCTCAGTGGTCTCTATCCACCTCTCTCATACCTGGATTCCCACTGGTTGTATCTCTCCTTCCTGGACATCTCTGGGGGCAGCTCCACGATATGTTGCATCCCTGAAAGCCTTTGAGCTGGTGAAGATCAAGTACACCCCCCACACACCGAAAGTTCAAGTCAAGAATTTGAGGTTCTCCTTGGAGTTCCCGTCGTGGCTCAGTGGTTAATGAATCTGACTAGGAACCATGAGGTTGCAGGTTCGATCCCTGGCCTTGCTCAGTGGGTTAAGGAGCCAGTGTTGCCGTGAGCTGTGGTGTAGGTTGCATACGAGACTCGGATACCGCATTGCTGTGGCTGTGGCGAAGGCCGGCAGCTACAGCTCCTGTTAGACCCCTAGCCTGGGAACCTCCATATGCCGCGGGTGCAGCCCTAGATAAGGCAAAAAGACAAAAAAAGAAAAAAGAATTTGAGGAGTTTCCATTGTGGAGCAGCGGAAGTGAATCCGACTAGTACCCATGAGGATGCGGGTTCGATCCCTGGCCTCGACCAGTGGGTTAAGGATCCAGCTTTGGGAGTTCCCGTTGTGGCTCAGTAGTTAACGAATCCAACTAGGAACCATGAGGTTGCGGGTTCGATCCCTGGCCTTGCTCAGTGGGTTAACGATCCGGCGTTTCCATGAGCTGTGGTCTAAGCTGCGGATGCGGCTCGGATCCCACGTTGCTGTGGCTGTGGCTGTGGCCAGCGGCTACAGCTCCGATTAGACTCCTAGCCTGGGAACCGCCATATGCCCTGAGTGCAGCCCTAGAAAATGCAAAAAGACAAAAAAAAAAAAAAGGATCCGGCTTTGCCGTGAGCTGCGGTGTGAGTCGCAGACGTGGCTTGGATCCCACTTTGTTGTGGCCATGGTGGACCCTGGCAGCTACAGCTCCAATTCAACCCCTAGCCTGGGAACTTCCCTATGCTGTGGGTGTGGCCCTAAAAAGACCAAAAAAAAAAAAAAAGCATTTGAATCTGAGGATAGAAGAGTCCTAGCCCCTGTGGCTTTGATGGATGGCTCCAGGCTTCAGGCGGGAGGGTGTCAGGGCAGGACGGGTGCCCTGTCCTGCAAGGAAGCCTGTGACTTGGGGAGGTAGAGTTGAGTCATCAGCATGAGCAACTCTTAAGTGCTCTGAGATCCTCAAATAAAATATAGCGCACCGTTCCAACCCCAGCTTCTTTGCAGCCGTGTATTATTAATAACAATAAGATGCTGATTTAGGCCAAGGCACAACAATGCATTATTCATAGAAGTAACTAGTGGTCAGGGCCTACACTTAATCATCACACATCCCCGATCCTGCCCCCGCTCCACACTCCTGGTGAAGAGGCCCTCCATCTGAGCACCTCCTTTTCCTGGGCTCCTGCTGTTCTGATGGACATGCTCATTTTCATGGCTGCCCAGGCAGCTCATCAGCTTTGGGAGCAGGTGGGTGGCAGGTTCTGGGCTCACTTCCGGCTGGACACCCTTCAGTCTGGGCTCCCTGCTCTGAGCTGGCACCTGACCCTGTCTGTCCTAAAGGCTTTGACCCCGGTGGCTTCTAGACTCAGCAGTTCTCTGGGGTCTCCAGATGGCCCACCCCCGTCCCCAACTCCCTCTTTTGAGGCTGAAGCCAGATGCAGCAGACTTCCCTAAGGCAGGAACTGTGGAAGGTGAGGGGGTGGCTGTGGCGGGGGGACGGGGTCACCCGGCAGAAAATACCCCCATCACCTCCTTTAAATACGACGTTGGGTGTAAAACCCTCCGTACGCTCTGGAGCATTTCGTAAACTGTTCTGCCCCGAACAAACGTAAGCCGCTCTTACCAAGGCCATGCTCGCGCTCTCTCTGAAGAGCGAGCAGAGGTGGGGAAGGCGTGGATGAGGCCCTCGTAACTCACCAGGCCCTGCTCCCTGATGAGGAGGTGAAGTGCTTGTGGATCCTGACATGTCCCCGTCCAATTTCTTGCTGGAACGGCTCCTGGCCCATCCGGGTAATCCTTCATTCGCTGTTTACTCACTTGGCATCTCCTCTGAATTCTAAACCGTCTGCATCCAGCCGGCCTCTGCGGCCCCTGCCAGCACACTCTCCCTAGCTCACTCACGCATTATCTGTTTTTATTACAGTCAAGGTTGGGGAGGCTGCTAGTGCTAGGCCCCTATTTTCAGCTACTTGTAACTTTCCAAAACAGTTCCCCTTAGCCCCCACCCGCCCCTTGTTCCTGCCCCGGGCGAGGCCCAAGGGGTTCGCGGGTGCCTGGCTGCTGTCTGAAGTCTGAAGGACACTCAGAGACTGTCCGGAGGGCATGGGGGCAGGGCCAAAGCGCAGCTCTCCTGTGAAGTGAGTGCTAGGCTCTCTTCCCTCTCCTTTTTCTTTTTTGCCTTCTACCCGCCCATCTCATTTTCTTTTTCCTGTTGCAAGGAACGAGCTGCCCCCATTCCCCAGGTAGGTGGCCCGGAGTGGGGAGTTTTAGAATGAAGAGAGGGCAGAAAATTCAGCATGACAGGAGGCCTGGAGCTTTGCCTGGCTGTCTGGGGTTCAGAGTTTAGCTCACTGGTTTTCTGTTGCTTTCCCTCTGCAGCTTGCCTTTTTCTGGCTTTCTTGTGTTGAGTCGAGAAGAGGAAGCGAGGTGAACTAGGCACCCAAAACGCACCCCCACTTCCATGTCCAAATAGCCCTGGGAGCTCGTAGGCTCTGCACTCGCCCTCCCAGCTTCCCCGGTTCCATCAGCTCTGCATGCACATGGAGGGGCGCTTCCTGTGGAAACCTGTGACTCCGGCTTTCACTGTTTTCCACCTCAAACGTCATCCTAGCCGCCACCGAAGGATGGTGGCGGGAGGCTCTGGGGCATGATACCTTGTCGTGCAGAATCAGGTGGGAGGAGGCAGGATCAGAATGGGAATGCGATGGCAGACGCAGCCCCAGCCACCCCCCACCTCACTGCTTTATCTCTGGAATAGCGGTTGCACCCTAGTCAGTACCAGACGGGGCCCTGGGCGGGCACCCAGGTTCCCCACCCACCCTCCTCTTCTTCCTGCTCCCACCCTGTCCAGCCCCAGGCACCCAGCCCCCAACTTGTTCTGAGACCTTTTGGTGGACTGAGCATCTGTTTCATGAGGATGCTTTACCGAGGCCCAGGTCTGGACCCGTGGAGGAAGGAGCCGGGGTAAGAGGGTCTCTGAAATGCTTGGAGAAGTTCATGGGGAGGTGGAAGCCCTTCCCCTGGCTGCTCTTTATTTTATGTTCACTCTGGTTCTTTCTTCCCTTCCGCCAATCCTCAGAGCGACTTGTTTTAAGGCTCAGCTCCCACGGGGGGGGTCAGGGTTGAGGTCTTCCACACTCTGGGTCCAATTCTGGCTTTATCTCGCTTCTGCTGTGTGCTCTTTCTTGGGCAAGTATTTACCCCCTTCTGAGCCTCACTTTCCTCCTTTCAAAATGAGGATAAGAGGATTTACCTTCAGAGGGCTGCCGAGGGACCATGAACATGATTCAGTGCTGGACATACGTTACTTACTGTGATTAAAGGCGCTCGGCGAGGGATCTGAGAATGCCTCGGGAGGGGGCAGTCTAGGTTAGGAGGGTGTGGGGGTGATGGGATGACTCTGGAAGGGCTGGACATGGGGAGTGCATGTGTCACCATCTGAGAGTGTAAGGGCAAGGGAATTCTGGGGAAAAAAGCCTACATGCCCAGATGTCCAGGCTTCTCTGTACCGTGCCCTGGGCTATGGGCTGAGGGAGACCCCAGCAATGAGGAGAACCCCACTGGCCATGCTGGGGGACAGGCCGACTCCTGAGAAAAGGAGGCTGGATGGAAGGCGGGTAATTCGACTTTGGGGAAGAAAGAGATCACTGTGAGCACCTGTCATCAGGGAGGGCTTCCTGGAGGAGGCAGGCTTGAATCGTATCATGCATTTGTTTAGCACTTTTTTTGTTTGTCTTTCTGCCTTTTTTAGGACCACACTCACGGCTTATGGAGGTTCCCAGGCTAGGGGTCTAATCGGAGCTATAGCCGCCGGCCACAGCCACAGCCACAGCAACGCGGGATCCGAGCCATGTCTGCGACCTCCATCACAACTCACGGCAACGCTGGATCCTTAACCCACTGAGCAAGGCCAGGGATCGAACCCGCAACCTCCTGGTTCCTAGTCGGATTCGTTAACCACTGAGCCACGACGGGAACTCCTGTTTAGCACTTATTTATCCAGCTTCTCCAACGTAACGGACCTTCAGCTACAGAGCTAAGTGATCTGGGGTCTCAGCCCTCCAAGCGTTCCCAGTGGGGGAAAGACATAGCAAATGCTAATTATTAATCCACAGAGATGAACTGTCATAGTTACAGAGGCGGCAGAAAGAAATGTGGGAGGCAGTGAAGGCCAACCTTGCCTGGGGATCTTGAGAATAGAAGGAAGGGCATTCCAGGCAGAGGGAACAGCTTCTGTGAAGCCTCAAGGGTGAGAGAGTGTGGGCTTCTTGGAGGAAGGAAGGAAGGAAGAAAGTAGGGTGCGGCTGGGTCACACCATGTGTCACGTTTATAGAATGCTGTCACGTGCTTCGGGTTAGAGGGAGGCAGCTATAGCAGGGTCGAGGACAAGGGGAAGTTGCCTTAATCCCCCATGCCTCTTTCTTCCTCTGTGAAGTGGGGGTGACAGGGGTGTGTGGCTGTGGAGATCACACGGGGTGGTGCATATAAACGTCCCCGCAGTGTCTGCCACCAAAGGCACGCGCCCAGTGACTGCGAGCTATTATTTGATCCTGACGGTGCCCCAGCAGGGGAGGTCAGGGGTTATTATCACCAGCTGAAGGTAAAACACCAAAGCCCGGAGTAGAACTTGCTCTGGGTCCCTGGCCAGGAGCAGAGGTGAAACTAAACCCAGGCCATTTGCCCCCAAGTCTATGGCTTGTCCCACCGCTCTGCCCAGAGGACAGTGTGCAGGGAGAGAGAATTCCAGGCCAGAGGAAGTGCATGGACACATAGACCTCGTGGACAGCAGCCTGGGCTAGGCTTCTGCTCATGACCGTGACCATGAGAGTGTATGCACGTTTGTGTATGAGTGTGGGTGTCCATTCAAGGGGTGAGTCAGCATAGCTCATGTGTATGTGTGCATGCACATGTGTTTATATGGGTGGGGGGGGCATAGGTGTGCATGGGCTGTGCCAATGGCGAGCCTCCATGGCTTGTGGATGTGTAGTGAGCTATGGGTGTGCATGTCCCCAGCTTGTGGGTGTGTGTGCCCGCTCCCTCTCTGGCTCTCCTCCTGTTCCCCCCTGGGCAGCTGGTGAGCTGGCCCTCAGAAGTCTGTTCCCGCTCCGGCAGCTCCCCAGGGCATCCCAACAGCCAGCGGCCCCGTTTGATTCTCTTCATCTATAAATCATGGCTTTTGCTGAGCAGATGAGAAGGAGTAGGGCGCGGGGGCAGAGCCCTGGCAGGGGACCGGGTCGGGTCTGCAGTTCATACCTGAAGCCCAGCCTGGCTTCCAGCTCTCGCCCCCTCTCCACACCCACCCCCATACCTCAGCCCTCTGTTCCTTGCCATAGGTGTTCATGGATGTTTGCTATTGGTTAAGCCCTGGACCACTTCCTGCGGCAGAGATCAGAGGTGCACAGAACTGAGTAAGACCCCTGGCCTCTGTTGTTCTGTGCGGAAAACTAAATGTGTATTCAGTACTTCATTCAACACTCACCGAGGGCCAGTTCCATGCCCCAGATGTCTCTAATGCAGGACGTGGTAATTCTCTGATAATAGCTAGCATTTATTGCCTGCTTATTCTGTGTCAGGCACTGTGCTAAGCACACTGTATGTGCGAATCCCTTTAAACCTCACAATAGTCCTGTGAGGCCTGAACAGTACTAGCCCCTGTTTACAGATAGGGAATCCAAGGCACGCAGAGATTAGGTCACACAGCTTGGAAGAATAAGAATCAGAATTTGAGCCCAATAGTCTGGACCCGGAGCCCTGGCACTTAATCACTGCATCGGAAAAGGAAGGTGCAGGCACAGCGTGATGGGAACTCAGAGGCAGGAGAAAATAAATCCCACTGGGGAGATTATGGAAGGCTTCCTGGAGGAGGTGCTTTTCATCCAAGTCTAGGAGAATCAGGACTTGTCAGGCAAAGATGGGCGTGGGGGAAGACCGGAAGGCGTCCTGATGTGTGTGTCTTTGTGTGCGTGTAAGTGAGAGGCTCTCAAACTCTGTCACTGCAGCCTCTCCCGTCTCTTCTCTCTCATCTTGTTCAGGTGACAAGTGAGATAATATATGCAAAGCATTGGGCCTCCAACAAAAATTTCCTGAGCACTTTCTGTGGGTCAGCCCGTCACAGAGGTTATCAGAATGCACAAAGCCCCTGCCTTTGTAGTCTGATATACTGTAGGTACTTAATAAATGATAGCCTCTATTAGTATCGTTATTACTAGAGATTATGCCTCACTCATGCTTTCAACAATCATTTATCTATATGCCCAGCTCTGTCCTTGGTGCCCAGCTCTGTCCTTGGTGCCCAGCTCTGTCCTTGGTGCTGGGAAGACAGCCGTGAACTTGAGAGTGAGCCCTGCTTGCATGGAGGTACACTCTACAGGGAAAGACCATGTGAGCATCCTGTCCACCTTCAGAGGGGAGCCACCTCTTCGAGCACCCAGGCTTTATTTACCCTGAGAGCTCCTGTTGGCGTGGCAGGGTCAGGACCATGGGCTCTGCCCACAGGACTCCACCGGCTCGTCATTAATCCTGGGATCTAATCAGCTGACACTCCTGCCGCAGGCCTGAGCAGAGGGTCAGGGACGCGCCTGAGTTCACATCTCATGCCCTGCGCCCCCCTGGGAGGCTCTCCTTGCTTCCAGGTCTCCCGATGTCCTGTCTGCCCTTGTCTGTGTTTAACCCCAGGGGCCCAGATGGCTCCTCTTCCCAAGGGTGGGTCGTGGAATTCATCTCCGTCAAAAGGCTGACTCGGGCTGCAATGTTTTCTCTCCCCAAATGTTAATCTGCTGACGCTAAGGGGACTTGAAACCATGTATGTCATCGGAGGAAGGGTTAGAAGGGCTGGGGCGGCTTTGCCTGGAGAAGACTGGAAGGGGACATGAGAGCTGTCGGCAAGGATTTGGAGACCTGTCATGTGGCAGAGGGAGCCGGCTTGTTCCCGACAGCTCCGGAGGGCAAGCTTAGGACCAAGGGGGAAAGTTCTAGGGAGACAGATTCAGCTCAGTTTGAGGGACGGCAGCCCTGGCTATGAATGCCCGTTTGTGGGGGGCAGGGGGGTGCCTGCCTCCTACAGAAGCAGCTTCTTGTCGCTGCCAGGGCTGCCCAGGGGGTTCATGCAGCGATGGGGCCTGACTCCATGACTTCCGAGGTCCCTTGCAGCCCGAGACACGGTGTGATCCTGTGCTCTGGGAATGGTTGCATTCTGGCTGGCAGGCAAGAACACGCTTGCAGCCCCC
This sequence comes from Catagonus wagneri, assembly GCA_004024745.2. Taxonomy (NCBI): domain Eukaryota; kingdom Metazoa; phylum Chordata; class Mammalia; order Artiodactyla; family Tayassuidae; genus Catagonus; species Catagonus wagneri. Next base: position 181,493 of record PVHT021183666.1, read on the forward strand.
TTGATGGCAATATCGCGTGCTGACTGAGGACATCGTGTCACTTTTGTTCACAGCATCCATGCAATTTGCAATGGCAAGCATTTGTTTCACCCTGGATTCAAGGGCTGTCTAAGGGATGCCAGGGGGAGGTGGGAGGGCATCTTTGGGGGAGGGATCAGCCGCCTGGATGACAGTATCCATTCGTGCTGCAGAGGATCCTAGGGTCACTGATCCAGGGGGTTCAACTTTCCTTCGTAATATATCCCTTTCTTCAAATGGAACTTTCTGTGGGAGCCCAAGATGTGAAACAAGGAAACAATGCTACTTTGGTTGAACAGGGCTTTGAGGGCACACAGCATCCATCTCTGTGCCCCTGAGAAATTCCTGGGAACTGTAAAGGTTCCAGAGTGTTCTTTGGGGATTCCTGCTGTGGCGCAGTTGGGTAAGTTCCCATCATGGCTCAGCAGAAATAAATCTGACCAGGAGCCACGAGGTTGCTTGTTCGATCCCTGGCCTCACTCAGTGGGTTAAGGATCCGGCGTTGCCGCGAGTTGTGGTGTAGGTCGCAGACGAAACTTGGATCTGACGTGGCTGTGGCTGTGGCATAGGCTGGCGGCTACAGCTCCGATTTGACCCCTAGCCGGGAACCTTTATATGCCACCAGTTCGGCCCTTAAAAGCAAACAAACAAAAAAGAATCCAACTGCAGTGGCTCGGGTCACTGTGGAGGCATAGGTTGGATCCCCGGCCTGGAGAAGTGGGTTAAGGATCCACCAGTTGCCGCAGCTGCGGCGAAGCTCACAGCTGCGGCTTCGATTCAGTCCCTGGCCCGGGAACTCCATATGCCACGGGTGCAGCCCGTTAAAAACAAACAAACAAACAAACAACACACTTTGGCAACCCCTGACCACCCACCTCTGTCGTGGGTGTGATGTCAAGGGAGAGAGTGTAGACTCCGAGTCAGGCTGCCTGGGTTTAGCACCTCCCAGCTGAATGATCTTGGACAAGCCACTTGACCCCTCTGTGCCTCAGTTTCCCCATCTGTAAGATGGGGTCAGTCTTCTTGCTTGTCTCGGTTGTTGTGAAGACCAAGCTGTGGCTGCAGCTGGAACACCTAGAACCCCTGAGCCCCTAGTTCATGGCCACACAGCCGGTTAGTGGCCAGAACAGGGCCTCAGCCTTGTTCTCCTAGACTCCAAGGCCGGTGTCTGCAGGTACACAGATTGCTCGTTGCATCAGATGGGCATTCCCTGGGTCTCTGAGAACCATTTAGGGGGACCACTGGCTTCTGGGATTGACAAGCCCTGTCCTTAGGGGTTCTCCCAACCTCCAGCAGGGGTTGAGGAGCTTTTGTTTTTTGTTTTGTTTTGTTTTTTTTGCTTTTTAGGGACCCACCCTTGGCATATGGAAGTTCCTAGGCTAGGAGTCAAATCAGAGCTATGGCTGCTGGCCACAGCCACAGCCACAGCCACGCAGAATCCAAGCCACGTCTGCGACCTGCACCACAGCTCGCAGCAACGCCAGATCCCCGACCTACCGAGCAAGGCCATGGATCGAACCCGCATCCTCGTGGGTACCAGTCAGATTCGTTTCCGCTGCAGCACAATGGCAATTCCCGAGGAGCAGTTTCTGATAAGGACCTTGCTTGGCCAAGAAAGGAGGGAGCTCGGGGGAGGTGACCCCTTGGAGAATCACCCCATGGCCAAGAGATATAGGGGGGAGGGTGTGAGTGGAGAGGGCACCACGCCGGAGCAATCTGTCCAGAGCGGGACCTCCTACCACAGCTCCGGGTCATGAGTTCGCCGACACCCACTCTGATCCCGCCCCTCCCCTGCTCAAAACCCTTCCACGGCTCCCATGGCCTGAAAACACAGGAAGCCCCTCAGCCTCATAGAGAGCCCCCGCCCCCAGGCCCTACTCTCATTCCCAGCCTGGTCTCCACCACTTTACTCCCCGTAACCTAGACCAGCTGCTCAAACACGCCTGACCCTTCTTCCCCTCTTGGGCCTTTGCTCTTGCTGTTCCTTCTGCCCCGACTGTCCTCACCTCACATCCATCGCCCAGGCCACACCAGATGCCGCCTCCTCCGGGAAGCCTTCCCGGATAGCTCCCTCGTCCGGCGATCACTTCTTCACCTGTACTGCCAGAGCTCCCTGCACACCCGAGAGAAAACGAACACCACCAGTCCTAATGATAATCCGTTTCTGTTGCATACTAACGACACCCCCACGGGGGTGGGGGTGTGCCCTTACTATCTTCACGTTATAAAGGAGAAAATGGAAACACTGAGCTTAAGACACTTGTTCAAGACTGCACAGCTATTAAGAGGCATAAGCTGTACTCACACTTGGGTCTTTTCTCAGGAGTTTTGGAGCCTGAAGCTTCAGGCTGGGTGTCCTGCCCCTTCCCTGGTTCCAGGACACCTGATGTGCTAAGAAATAATTAGCTGAATTCTTGGTTCTTAATAGTGCTTGAAGAGAGCTCAGCCCAAGAATGGAACTGACTTTATTTAAAAGTGAGTTCATGGAGTTCCCTGGTGGCTCAATGGGTTAAGGATCCGGCATTGTCAGTGCTATGGCATGGGTTCGATCCCTGGCCTGGGAACCTCCACATGCAGCGAATGTGGGCAAAGAATACAAAAAAATTAAAAAACAAAAGTGAGCTCAGGAAAAGAAGGCCTGCTCTCCCAGCCGCATAGCGCCCCACACCCTAGACCTTCCCTGTGGGGCAGGGGCTGCTCCCATAGAGAGGGCTGGAAAAAGTGCTGGCCTCATTCTTCAAAGGTATATTCAAGCATCTCTTTACCACAGGCCTGAGTCTGCGGGCCCCGGTGGTGGGCCTGTGGTATTATGCCTCCCTCCCACCCCCAGGAAGCCTGGAGGTTAAAGATGGAGGCCTGGAGTTCCCGTTGTGGCTCAGTGGAAACAAACCCAATATCCATGAGGATGCAGGTTCGATCCCAGGCTTCGCTTCGTGGGTTAAGGATCCGACGTTGCCATGAGCTGTGGTGTAGGTCACAGATGCGGCTTGGATCTGGCATTGCTGTAGCTGTGGCGTAGGCTGGCACCTGTAGCTCTGTTTTGACCCCTGGCTTGGGAACTTCTATATGCTGCAGGTGCGGCCTTTAAAAAAATACGTAAATAAAGATGGAGGCCTACAGTTTGGCCTGTGACACACATGGACCCTCCAGCCTTGCAGAGCTGTGTTTCTCTACCAGAGTGAGGGAAGGGCAGGACCAGTGCCTTGGTTTCTGCGTATTGTCCAGGTCAGAGCTGCCAGGTGCTATGGGCCCCGAGGTGAACAGTGAACTGGGTGTGGTGGCTTCCTGGGGGCCAAAGCTGTGGACTGGGGACAGGAAGAAGCCTAGCTGGCCTGGCAGGTGGATAGGCAGGGACCAGGCGAGGGTGGACTTTTCCGACAGCTCGGAGGCTCAGGAAGCTGGGGAGGGAGAGGTGGGGCCCAAGCAGGATTCTAGGGAGAAGGGCAGCGAACAGGCTGCCCAGGGCACTGAAGCAGTGATGGGAGGGAGCCCGAGGGGCCCTGAGAGCTGGGGTGGACCGCTGGGCCCGTCTCCATGAAGCCCCACAGCGAAGCAAGAGAGCGCGGATGCCCAGAAGCTAAAACCGCAGGAACCCAGACCAGACAGATATTGTCAACTCTTAATTACCATCATCGCTGAAGCCGAGAAGCCCACGCAGGCTCCTCTGTAAATAAACAGCATCTCCTTGACTTTGACGCATCCCTGCGCACACATATTTACAGTGCACGTGTGATCTATGCCGCTCTCTGTCGACTCACTCCCCCACACGATCATTTCTGGTCAAGTTTTGCCTTCCTTACGTTTGGTTTGGACTGGTGTTTACAAGCACCTGCGAGGAGGGAGGGAGGGAGTTTAATCCGTGCTTACAGGGCGAGATAACTGAGCCGTTAGCTAGCGAGTGGTGGGATTTGCACAGCAACCTGGGGGTTTGCTCCCAGGGCGGGCCCATCAAGGTCCCCACTCCTGAAGCATAGGACCCCTGAACTCTTAGAAGGGAAGGTGGGGTCAGCCCCTGGGTGCGTACAGGGCTCTGCCAGCAACGAAGGTGGAGCCGGAACTGATGGAGTGGGCGCACCGGGGGTGGGCTCAGGGGGTAGGGCATGGGAGGATGGGGTGAGCAGAGGCCAGCTGAGCGGGCCTGCAGCCCAGGAAGAGCCAAGCAGATGAGGGCTGGTCAGAGGGTTACACAGATTCCGTCTTTGACTACACATGTGGTCCTTGCGTCTTGGCCAGCACTTAAGAGGGCCTGTTAGCGCCCATGGGGCAGATGTTTTCAGAAGACCAGGCGAATGAATAGTAACCCTGTGGGTTAATTCAGCTGGAGCTGCGGCTCAGAGCATGTGGGGGTGGGGCGGGGGACAAGGAAAGCAAACGTGCAGTGCAGAAGCAGTGGCTCTTTTAGAGGGATTTGAAAGCTCGGTGAGACCTGGCTAGGCCAGGGGCACACTTGGCCTCTCCCTTCAAGGGTGTGAAGTTTGGGGGGATGGTGCGGACCCCATGCAGGGCCCATGCAGTGAGGGACCGGGGCAGATGAGGAAAATGAGCTGCAGAGAGGCGAAGTCACAAGGTCAGCCAGCAAAGCAGAACCGGGAGGAGGACTTGGGGCTCCGAGCCCCCAGTGTGACTGGGGTGGTTCTTCTGGCGGTCTCTGGGCTGAGGGAGGGTGGCCGGCCCTGGCCGATGAGGGTCTGACCTGTGCATGTCCTCCGCAGGGGCGCCCAGCCACGATGTCCTGCTGGTGTCTGCCGTCGTCACCGTCAGCCTTAGCGTCACTGTCGTCCTCTGCAGCCTCTGCCACTGGTGTCAGCGCAAACTGGTGAGGCTCCTAGGGGGCGGGACCTGGCCCTGCACCCCCCCCCGCCCCCTCCATTACAGACTCGTGAATGCTGTCAAGGGCAGGTGATACACCCGCGCACACAATCGGACACACCTCCATGGAAATTCACACCTCCTGCACGCACGCACGCAGCGCATATGTCTCTGTGTACACGCAGTCACACACCTAGGGACACGTTCGTGGACAGAAAGCGGTCTCGGGCATTCGGACGCTCGTAAGGACACGCCCACAGGCCACACCTCGGGTGGAAAGAGCAGCAGGCACACACTCGCAGACCCGGAATAGAAGCCCCCTCCCACCTAGGGCCGCGCCCCGCCTCAGAGGGCGTGGCCGAGTCGGGCCTCTGTCCAATGGGGAGGCGCCTCCCCCGCCCCAGCGCCCGCACATCCATCCTGGTTCTCCGGGTTTGTACAAGCACAAACGGCTTCTTTTCATTATTAACGAGGGCTGGGAAATTAACGAGCAGGATTAGGCTATCAATAAGTAACGAGGCCATCAGGAGGGACATTCATCACCCGAGGGCGCAGGCAGGGGGAGCCGGGCTGAGCCGCCCTCCGCCCTCCTGCAGCTCCTCCAGATCCCCGCTCAGCCCCAGTCCCGCCTCCCCGGCTTAGAAGTGTGATGGGGAATTTGGGGTGTGTAGGGGCCCCTCAAGGTGGGCGCAGAGGTGTCCCAGGTGTGGGGCCTTTCCACGCCATAGGCGAAGCGTCCCTGGCGGGCACCTTCTGTGCCCCACATTGAGAATGGTGGGCGTGGGGGGGAGCGTGCCACATCCGGGAGCCCCTTTCTCTCCCTGCCCAGCCACAGAAGGGCCGGAGGCGGGGGGGCTGTGGCCGTGGGTACTGTGCAGGTGGGGCCTGGATGCCTCAGTCCTTTGGAGGAGAAGGAGCAGATGCCCCTGGGAAGGACCCAGGAGGCGGGTATCCAGCAGGCCTCCTTCAGGAAAGGCAAACGGGAGTGTGATTCTCTGTCCTGGGATGTTTGGCTCCAGGCAGCTCCTTTCCCTGGGCAGGAGCCAGGGAGGAGGCCAGGCCTGGCGCACATGAGAGTGTGTGCCAGTGCGGGGTGTGTGAATGTGTGTGTGACTCGAGCCCACTCCTTGCATGCAGGTGCCAGGCTGGCTGCCCTGCATTGTTCCTGAATTTCCTGTCTCTGTGTCTGTCTCAGAAATTCATGGGAAGTGGAGGAGGGGGCTTGGCCACGTGCCTGTGTGTGTCCTCAGAGGCCTGGGGAGTGGCTGAGCCTGCACTGCAGGCCTGTGCGACTCATTCCAGGGCCCTGGGCCCGTTAGGCTGTCTGTCTGTCTGTACTTGAGGCCAGGGGATGGCTGTATGAACAAGTGCTGCTGGTAACCTTGGGTGGGAGTCTTTTGTGCTAAGTGTGTCGACTTTGAGGGCATGGGTACAGTGTGTGTGTGTGTGTGTGTGTTCGCCCCACGTGCTGAGATATGGATCATCTCATCTGATCCCCATGTGAGCCGACACTTAGGTCTGCCCCACTGCTCCTTCTGTAAGTGCTGCAGCGTGTGTGTCTGTGTGTGTGTGTTTGTTGAGAGCCCCACCCCCACCCACCTGGGGACAGGAGTTCAGAGATGGCAGCTTTTTGAGGGGTGGGGTGCTGTCAGTGCAGGAAATGCCTTGGGAAGCTGAGAGCTGCAGAACCGTCCCTGGGCCAGCCCCTCCTCCCGGCCACCAGTCAGGAACCCACCCCCCAAACTGCTGGGACCCCCCAATCCTGCCACCCACTTCCATCTCCCTAGTCTCAGACGCTTTTTGTCCTGGCTGTCTCCGTGTGCTCCATGGAAGGGGCTTTAAAATCCCCCTGCCAACCCCCCACCAGTCACCGCACAGTTACTGCACTCTCCTTGCCCGCCTGTCCCCTCAGCAGCAGTGACGTGGTACCCGACAGCCCAGATCCCATTTCCAAACATTAATAACTTCCTTAATCTTCATCTGGCTTTTTCCAGATCAGTCTGGCCAACCTCCTTCCTGATAAGCAGGCTGGGGGTACTGGGCTTCTTTGGAGCCACCTCATGTCTCCTAGTCCCCACCTGGGGTGCCTGTCGTTGCCCCATTAGCTTCCCCGAGACCCCCAAAGTAAGTCCTGCCCTGGTTCCCGTTCCCCCTTTGCCCCGGGCCCCTCGGCTCCTCGTGGCAGCTGGAGGGGAAGCTGCTCTGAGACGCGGAAGCGAGAAAGGGCAGGAAGAACGCTGGGCGCTGGCCCTGGGGGAGGAGCAGGTGACCAGCCTGACCTGAGGACTAGGAAGAGAGAGAAGAGGGGATGGGTGCCCTCAGAGGGGGCGCTCACTTCCCTGAGCGGCCTGAAATGCTGGAAACGGTGGGGGCAGGGCTTCTGCCCAAGAAGGCACCTTTGCCACCGTGGAGGGGCTCCAGGCCCCTGGTCTTCCCAGCCGGAACTGGGAATTTGAACTTGTGGGTAATGAGGGGAGGGACCAGGGCTGAACTGAGAGAGGGCAGCTTTTGCAGATCCAGGGGCTCCGGGGTCTGTTGTTTAACTCTCAAAGTTCTAGCTCAGAGACGAGAGCCTGAGGCTCAGACCCCAGGGTGGGGGTGGTTGATGGGTTTGAGGACCTGCCGGGTACCAAATTCCACAGCAAGTATCAGAGCCCACACAGTCCCTGCCACTGGGGGCTACGTCCCCAGGAGTGGGAGCTGAAGCGGGGAGAGAAATAACACCTGGGATGAGAATGGAACGGTGAGGGACCTTCGGGGCTCATAAGTGACACCACACCCACTCAGAAAGGAGGAAGGGGAGGCCGGAGAGGGCCAGGGGCTTGAGAAGGGTGCTGCGGAGAATGAGAGCCAGCGCTGGGACGGGATCGTGGCACCCCTGAGACGGAGGGGTCCCGGAGGTGGCCTGAGGGCCCTTCCCCACCCCTACCCCCTTCCTTGGGAGCTCCGCTCTTGTTCTCCCCAAGAGGCGGCTCCCGTGCCCCGGCAGGGGCTGCAGCTGGCAGGAGCGTCGGGGAACATGGCTGTGCAGCTTTTATTTTGCTTTGGGGAGGATGGAATAATTGACTGTTGTGGCTGTGGATTTGGCGCACATGCCGGGGTGTTGGGGAATGTGTGCCCGAGCGCGCACTTGTGTGTGTGTGTGTGTGTGTGTGTGTGTGTGTCCCCGTCCTCCCTTGGCTGGCCAGGGCGGACCAGTGCCCAGTGGGGGACAGCCCTCAGCCCCCCATCGCCTGCATCAGCCCTGGGCCTGGCCCAGGCCCAGGCCCAGGCCCATGGCCCCTGGGTGCGCGTGAGGACGCTTGGTGGCAGCCAGGAATGTTAATGGTGCCTGGCTCTGCATGAGCTAAATTTAGAAACCCAAACCGAGAAGGTGAATGGTGCTCACCTTCCCGGCAGCGGGCCCAGTCCCCGCGGCAGCCGTGGCCCTTCCTCCAGCCACGTTGCCCACCCCGTTGTCCTGCCTTGCCCCTCCATCCACTTGCGCTGGTGTGAGGAACTCTCCAGGGGGCTGGGCCAGCCTGCCCTCCCGCCTTCCTACAAAGGAGAGTGCTCAGGCCTGGGTCTCGCGGGCCCATGGCAGGAGGACTCCAGGGACACCACCACCCCCCGCCCCGCCCCCAGATAGCGAAGGACACAGCCCCGGCGGGACAGGACTGGGCACAAAGCCTCTCCCCGCCCCCGCTGCTCTCGTCACTGGCCACTGCCAACCTTGCCTTGCAGGAGGCCACCCCCACCATCTGGGGGCAGTGACGTGGCCAGTGTGACGTGGCCAGGCGCCTGAGAGCCGTCTGTCCATGGCAGAGAGAGATAGGTTTCTGGGAGCCGAGCCAGAGCCCCGAGAGACAGAGGGACCGAAGGGGCCTCCTCCCTGAGGGTCAGGGATGGGGCGCAGGTCAAAGGGGCGGGGCCGGTCCCAGAGCCCAGTGGGGCCCAGGAGCTGCCACCCTGGGAGCAAGGATCTGCGGGGCTGGCACCCAAGGTGGTGACGCCCCTCCCACTTTGGCCGCAGACCTTGTGGCCGAGGCTGGGCTCCAGTTCACTCCTCTTCCCCGGGGGCCCCCGTTCTGCGGAGGCAGGGAGGCTCCAGCCCTGTCCTCCAGGACTGACCCCGGTGCTGTCTCCGCAGGGCAAACGCTACAAGAACTCCCTGGAGACGGTGGGCACGCCAGACTCAGGGCGTGGGCGCAGTGAGAAGAAGGCCATCAAGTAGGTGCCAGGCTCCGTTTGGGGAGGGACACGCAGGCCTTGCCCGAGTGGGAGGAGCCCCTCGCCCCCTCCCCAGATCTGGCCACACACGCATTCAGTTTGCCCCTCACAGCTGGTACCATGCTCTCTCCCCACCCCAGCCCCGTACACGCACTCGCCTCACCTCAGGGTGGCTCCAGGGCTCCGCCTTTTCTGCCCGTGCCTCCCAGACGCTCACCGTATCCCGGGGTCCCCAGCCCCACTTTCTGGCTGTTCTCACTGTCCGCCTCCTCCCTCAAGCCCGGCTGCCCATTCCTCCATCCAACCTCATGTCACATACTCCGTCCCCAACCCCCCAACCCCTGTCTGACTCCCCTGCACCCCCAAGCTCCTCTCCCAGCCCCGGGGCCAGGGAGCCCTTCTCTGGGTGGGGTGGGGTCGGGGCTCAGATTCTTTTTTCAGCCCCCGCCCGTGTTCTGAGGGTAAGCTGGAAGGGGGACTGCGTGGACCCCAGCAGAACCCCGTGCTCGGCCACTCAGGGAAGCGGAGGCGGGGGGTCCGGCCGTCTTGCTGCCCCCGACTTGCCCCGCTTTCTTCTCCGTTTCGCTCTAAGGGCCCTCTTCAAGTAGGCAGGTCCGGCTTGCACTGCAGACCACGGCTGAGGGTCACTGGGAGACTGGGAGACGCTGGGAGGGGTTCCTCCGCCCCACCTGGCTGGGGACTCTGGGAACCGGTCGGCCTGGATGGGGGTGCGGGACCATTCTCTAGAAGGCTGTGTACCGTCCAGCCAACGGGGCCCGGCCCCTTCCTCTGCCCAGCCAGCCCTTCACGGGGAGGCCACCGGGCCCCCCTCCACCCTAGGCTGCCAGCCCAGGGCTCTGCGGGGAAGCACCCTACCTGCGCGGCCCCACTGCCGCCCTCAACTCAAGGCCCCAACTGCGCCTGCCCACGCCCTCCCTCCCGCCCTCCCCTGGCCCGCCTCTCCCCCTCCCTCTTCTGTTTCCACTCCCCTCCTTCCTCTCCCCTGCTCCCGAGAGCTCCCTCCTCGGACGGCCTCTTTTTCCATCTCCTGCTCTGACCCTGTGTAGGGCCTTCGCACAAGCTGCGGGTGTGTGTCGGTTGGGGGGGGGCGGGCAAGCTCAGGGGTGGGCCCGGCTGAGGGCGGGGGCGGGGAGGAGGCTGCGAGGAGGCCGCGGGGAGCCTTTGAAGCTGGCTTGGTTGCAGTCACTCCAGTCTTCAAAGCCTAGAGCTGGCAGGTCTCAGGGGCTGTTGCAGAGCCCAGGCCCCAGGCTTTCTGAGGAGGAGGGACCACGGGGGGCGGGGGGCGGGGGGAGGTGCAGCTCAGCATCTGTGCTGCCTCCAGGCGGGGCCTCTAAGCAAGCCTGCAGCCACAGTCTAGGCCAGCGGGCCAGTCACTGCCAGGTGACCATAACCTCCCTGAATGAGGGTGTGTGTGTCCCGGGTGGGCCCGGAGAGGAGATGGGATTCCTGGCAAAGGGGAGGCTCGGCAGGCTGGGACAGAGCCCACCAGGGAGCATTCTCGAGGGTTCTGTATGACGAAGTGAGGGCAACAGTGGGTCGTCCCTCGCCGCTCCATGGACCCATTCCCTGCGCCCTCTCAGCCTGCTGAGCTGTGAGACCCGCTGCCCCAGGGGACGAAGCCACCTTTCCTGTCTACATGCCCCCAGCCCCTGGGCCTTTGCCTGTCGCCAGGGCCCAAAGCCAGGGGAGTGCTGGGAAGCAAGTTTTCTCTGCTGCACCCTCTCCCCATGGGTTCAGGACCTCCCCAAAAGGATCACGTTATCAAGGATTCTGGGAGACGGTGTTTCCCAAACTGTGTTTCTCAGAGCACTCGTGCCCCCTAAGTGATTAATAGGTATCCCATGAATCAAGCGTTCCAAGAGCAGCTAAGTTTGGGAAACATGGCACACCCCATCTCTCTCTTCATGCCACTGATATCCGTTGGCCCATTAAAGGCTCTGAGAAGTCCTGCAGTAGAGGGATTGGTGTTTCACAAACTTCTTTAATTAAAGATCTTCTTTTCGGAGTTCCCTTGTGGTGCAACGGGTAAGGATCCGGCATTGTCACTGCAGCGGCCTGGGTCGTTGTGGTGGTGTGGGTTCAATCCCTGGCCCCGGGAACTGCCACGTGCTGCAGACATGGCCAAAAAAAAAAAAAAGGAAAAATTCCTCTTTTCTGGTACTTACTGTCACACACAGCCTGAGGGACCCTGGAGCTCCTTGGAGCACAGGGTGGGAGACCGGCCTGGCAGTGACGACCCTGGGCGGCTTTCTCTCCAGGACCTAGCGTTGGTTGGCCCTGGATTTGGAGATCTGGAGGGACCAGAGCGGGAACGCATTTCAACTGCTTCATCTCTCTGCTACACTAGGGGAGAGGGAGGAACCAAAGGGGGTCTCCGGTGAGACTAGAATCTTCTGTGGAGCGAGCTTCCCAGGGACCACCCCCACACACACACCAGGGGCCCGTCCCAGTGGCCTGTCCTACCTCGCCCAGCCCTGGCCCTCACTGCCCCCGTGAGCTGGCTCAGGGCTTTGGCCTTGGATCCTGTTCTCAGAGACGGCTGTAAGACATTCTCAAGGTGCTCTCTGGACTAGCCAAGACTGTCCACACCAGGGAGGCCCGAGGCGGCCATGTCCACCCTCAGGCCAGGGCCACCGTCTCCTCCTGGCCTGGAGGTACAGCTTAGCTTCTTTCCCTGGTTCTCTCCTTTGTTCCTGAGTCTGAGGCTGAAAACCTAGGTCCAGGTCAACCTCTGGAGGTCGCGAGGGAGAAGCAGGTCAGCCAAGAACACGTTTCCTCCGTGTACCTGTGCCTCCCGAGAGTCCCCTCCCCACAACAGTCCCTTGCCTTGGCCTTGAGCAGTGGCACAGTTTCAGCACACGCCAGACCCACCCTCGACACTCTTCCCTGAGCCCCTTCCTGTAGCCACGTTCCTGGGGGCTCAGGCCTGGCTCCTTTCTGGAATGTTCCTTTGGCCTAGGAGTTGCACGCCTCTCCCTGTGTGCCCGAGCTCTGCTCCTTGGGGTCCCAGGAGCCTGATGAGCTGGTAGAGCCCCTTGTCCTTGGCTCTTTGGATTTCTAAGCCATGTCTTCTGCCAGCTGAGGCTTCTGCCAGCTGCCCCCAGTGAAGGTGCCCACATTCTCTGTGCTTCTAGCATATCTGCTTCTTTGGTAGGACATGTCACAGGAGGAATGGCGTAGGGTGGTGGTGGTACTGGGCCACACGGTCCCTTAGCTGTCCCAGCAGCTCCACTTTGGAAAGGGACAGGGGCAGGCCAGGGACATGCCAAGGGCTCAAGGCTGAGCCTGCCCTTCTCTCCGTACCTGCCCCAGGCCTCCACCTGAAGGGCCCCCTGGCTCATATCCGCCCTCAGCCAGGTCAGAGGCCTGGAGACGCGTCCCTTCTCCGGGGGTGACCCAACCACCGCTTTTGGCAACGAGCAGAGAATGTCTTCATTGCAGCTGAGATCCGGCCAATCTCACGTGAAGGCTGCACCCCAGCCTTTCCCAGCGCGGGGACAGAGCACAGGAGGCCCGGAGGACCTCAGACCAGTGAGAGGAGGAGAAAGACAGGCGGGGAGCTGAGCCTGTCCCAAGAGCGGCCCTGTGAGGCAGATGGAAGAGGGGAGAACCTCGGGCCTTCCAGAACGGGGCTCAGCAAGAGAGGGGGCCCAGCAGGCGGCCAGCGGGGTCTGATCGGCCTCTCAGCAGTTCTGGCCAGAAACCAGCACCCTGCCCTCTTCCCACTGCCCACGCCATCGCCATCCCACCCGCCGGCCGCGACCCTGGCCCCCTCTCCTCCTCCCTTCCTCTCTCACCACCTTTCTCTCTCCCACCAGCTCCCCCGGGGCGAGGCTCTGGTCCGCCCGCCTGCAGCTCACCTCCCTTCGCGTGCCTTCTCCCGCCCTCGAGCGTGTGCGCGGGCGGGCGTGTGTGCGAGTGGAGTGTGCGTGTGCCGCCCGCCTCTCTTCCTCCGCAGGAGCCGACCTGGCCCGCCCCTCCCGCAGCGCCCCCCGGGGGGCCCGGCCCCGCCACCTGCCCAGGACTTGCGGTTCTGGTTTCTTCTTGCATCTGTTTTCTCCCCTCTCTCTCTGCCCCTCCAGTGATCTAGACAGAGACTTTTGGAATAACAATGAGAGCACAGTGCAGCAGAAATGGAGCTCCTACCCTCCCAAGGAGTTTATTCTAAACATTTCACCCTACGCCCCTTATGGCGACCCACGACTGTCCCTCAAGTGAGTGACTTTACCTGGTTTGATCATACGTACCGAGTATCCTATCCGCGCACGCCCTCCTTCCCCACTCCCGGCCCCTCATTTCTCCCGCCCCTCCCCCAACCCCTCCCCCTGCCCCGTGCACCCCATGCACCCCATGGGCAGGCTGAC